>RJWM01032280.1:0-21610 GCA_004363535.1 Dasyprocta punctata | reverse complement strand
TTTTTAGTGTCTATTTACTATATTTAGTCCATTAATCTACTAGTGGACGCTTGTGTTGACTCTATAACTTTTCTATTTGTGATTAATGCTGCTGTGACCATGGGCAAGCAAACACCATTTTGATATACTCATTTCATTTCTCTTACTAAATCCTGAGAAGTGGGATTGCTAACATATATCCTGTTTAACAGTGTGCAACCATTTTCATTTGTTCATGTCCTTACTGTATTTGTTATTTTTTTATAATACTCATTTTTACATAAAGGAGTTGATGTCTCCTTGTACTTTTGGTTTTGATTTCTTTTATTACAAGTGATGCTGAATATTTAATCTTTGTCAAGTTATTTTAGAGAGTGCTTTATGATGTGTACTATGTAATTAAAATTGCAATCATCTCCTATCATGTGATATAATTATAATTTACATCTACTGTAAAAAGTATAACTTATGCTATTGTCCCCAACCTATAACATACGTGCAAATATTTTTCCAATTTTTTGCTTCTAGTCCTATTTCCATTGTTGTCATAAATATTGCTTGGGTATTTTTTATAAATCCCAAGTTTATTTTTATTAAGTTTTGGCTTTAAATGGTGGTATTTATTTATTTATTTAGGATGCTTATTTATTTATTTACAATGTCTAAGTTGCCCAGGCTTGTTTCAAACTTGCTTCACTTCTACAGTAGCTACAATTACAGGCATGTGTCACCATGCTGGAAATCTTTGTGCTTTAATAATATAAATTGATATTAATAATATAATATAAATTGATATTTATTGATAGTTAATAATATAATACAGTTAATAATATAAATTGATATTTATTGTTTCTTAGCATTTTTCATTACTTTGTGTAGTTTTCTCTCTATTTTTCTTCTGCTTAAAAGAATTTCTTTCATATATCTTATGTTGTGTGTGTGTACCATTGAAATATTCTGTCTGCTCTGTATATCTGAAGAAGTTTTTATTGAATTTTAATTTTAAAGATATTTATAGTGGGAACTTAAAACCATATTGATAGTATTTTCTTTTGATAATGTAAAGTTGTTGCTTCACTGTCATCTAGTTTACAGCATTCTTCATAAGAGATGTGCTGCTAGAACTTTTTATCTTCTTCTGCACAAAGTGTCTGTTTTCACTTCTTGCTTTTTAAATGTTTCTATCTTTTGAAAAACTTGATTATAGTAAATCCTATTATAGATTTTTGAGTCTGATTTTTACCTAGATTCTCATGTCTATGACTATAGTTTAATTGAATATAAACACATTTGAGTATTAACACTACAAATATTTTTTCATTTCCTCATCTCTCTTTGACCTTATATCTAAATATGTTTGCACTTTGATAATTTAAATTGTCACAAAGTTTATTCATGCTCCCTTCATTGTGTTGAGCATTTTTTCTTCACTCTGTGTGATTTTGGATAATTTCTATTGTTATACCTTCACATAGAGTAGTTCCTGTACAAAGTCTGATAAAATGATATTCCTACATCTATTACATTATGTAAAAGGAAAAATGCCTAGTTTTATCTGTAAATTCATGTTTCAGTTGTCAGTTCTTTGTTTATCTGTTTAAAATTTCTTTAAGCTTCTTCATCATATGGAATACTTTGATGGATTTTAATGCTTGACCTCTAATTTTTTTTTTTTCACAGTACGGGAGCTCAAACTCACCACCTTGTGACTGTCCGGCAGGCACTTAAGCCACTGAGCCAAACTCCTGGCCCTTGACCTCTAATTTTATTATTTCTGTTATTTTGAATAATTGATCTCCTTATGAAAGGTATTTCCATATATTTTTATAGTCAGTAATTTTTGTCTGAATATAAAATCTTGTGAATATGACCTCTTTGCTATATAAAAAGTTTAAATCTTACTTTCTAAGATCTCTTCAGTGAACTATAAATATTTAAATAACTAATATTTAATGTGTTCTTTCTCACTAGCACCACCGTTCTCAACATTTTGCAATGCTGTTTGCTTTTAATTAGGGCATTCTTTGGATTGTACCTTAATCAAATTACTCATTTATTTAGAATTAATACAATATCTTGACTTGCATTTGCATCAATTTTTAAATTTTATAGCACTTTTAAATTTATTAATATTTTATCCATTAGCTTTTAAAATGTGTGCTCTTATTTCATTGATTTATTTAGAATTAATGATTAAGAAACTCTCTTATGTAACTACACATACTACTGTACCTTAGATGCAATGCATAGTCTCATAGCTTTTTAGGCCAATTTACTTTCATTTACCTTTTGCATGGGTCCTGTCATGAATACTTTACATGACTTGTAAGCTTTGGGTTACATTTTTTTTGGTATATTGAGGTATAATAGGACATAAAAATTATACATATTTAGGGATAACATGATGTTTTGATATCCATATATATTTTGAACTGATTACCACAATCAAACTAATTAACATGCCCAATACTTGATATAAATAATCTTCAGAAGACATCATAGCATTATTTTAAGTAGTGAGAATTAATATGTTTTTATTTTATTTTATTTTATTTACTCTTTCTATGGAAGTTTATTCTTTCCCATGTAAACTAGATATTGTTCTCAATATTTTCTTTGACTTTAATATTCCTCTATTTAAATTTCCACTGACAAATTCAGATTCTGTCTCAAAAAATTTGCCTTCCAACCCTCATACTAACTCAGCTATCACTAATTACAATATTAATATATAGCTGACAGTTTATTAAATTTGAGTTACAAATTGGCTAGGCAAAATTAACATTTGTCATTTAGTAAAATTTTAAAATCACAGTATAATACAGATAAAGATATTTATAATTGTTTAAATGCCTATATTTTGACATCTTCCCCCAGTAACAACTCCTGGTAACAATGTGCCTACGTTATATCAGAAAGCTAGATTTACACAGTTAATCATATAAAAGGAAGATTGTAAAATATAAATATTTCAGATTGAGTTATTTGGGGTAATGTGCTTAGGAATTATTCTTAGTGTTGCGAATGTCATTAGGTCATTACTTTACATTAACAAGTGTTATTTCATTGTATGGAAAACTAATACAAACTATCTATTTAACAACTAAAGAATATGTTTATACCCACCTCAGCAGCCAGCAGTAGGATCAAGCGATGGTTCTCCACACCCAGAGGACCTCAGTGGCTCTGAAAGAGTGTTGACAAACCCTTTCCCCACTTGCAGTATCTCAGTGGGCTGGCGGGAACATCTGTCAACCCTCCCCTCAACAGAGGACTTTGGTGGGCCAGCAGGAGCCTCAGAAATCCATCCCCCCACCCAGAGGACTTTGGCAGGTAGGTGAGAGCACAGATGAGTTCTCCCCCTACCCAACGACCCTGGTGGGCTTGCAAGCACTTGGGTGAGA
This sequence comes from Dasyprocta punctata, assembly GCA_004363535.1. Taxonomy (NCBI): domain Eukaryota; kingdom Metazoa; phylum Chordata; class Mammalia; order Rodentia; family Dasyproctidae; genus Dasyprocta; species Dasyprocta punctata. Next base: position 18,227 of record RJWM01032280.1, on the reverse strand, counting down.
CTTTCTTCTATACAGAAGACCTCAGACATGTCAGTAGGAGTGCATTTGAGGTCTCCCCACTCCCAGAGGAACACAGTTTGGCCTGTGAAACCCTTAGAAAAACAGTAGGACTGTCAGTGGTGAACACACCATGGACAGGTGGGTCTCGTAGCCTGGAATTGTCTGAAGATGCAGTACCAATATGAGTGAATGGTTGGATCACATCAATACTCCTAGGCTAGTCAGTCCAAGAAGAATTCAGGACACACACAACTGACCTCACAGGAGGAATTCATGTGACTGGTCACTCCCCTACACTGTAGGACCTGGAAACTGGGCAAATGTCAGTAACACTGTAGAACCCTAAGACACACATGTTGGACAATCAACTAGTGAGATTGAAAAGACCAAAATATTTACCAAGATGTAAAAATGACAAAATGAAAAAGCAAAATGCAATCTGAAGTTCCCAGTTGATATATGGAACATGTGCAGAAGACATCCACATAGGAGATGCTAGAAATATACACCAGAAATTGATGAAAAGATAGCAAGTGATGTAAATGAACAAATCCATGAGGATATAGAGGAAATCACTGAGAAATAATCTCTCAGGTAAAAAAAGAAATGACAACATTAATGAAGGAATTACTCAGCATACCTAGAGAAGACATAGATAAAAAAAGTACAAGAACATAGGAAAATTATGCAACATTTGAGTGAACAATACAGGACAGAAATAGAATGCACGAAATATATTCAAAGAGATATCCAGGAAATTAAAATTTCCATTGAAAGCTGACAAAACCACTGAATAAAACTAATGATAGCCTTTCAGACCTTGAAAAAGATTGCAGCTAGTGACCATGAAAGCAAAGAACTCTAAAAAATAACAAGGGACCAAAAAGTAACAATTCAGCAACTCCAAGAAAATGAAAAGAAAAACAATATAAGACTGATATCTGGTAATCTGAGTAACTATTTTGAAAATAACTATGCAAAATAACAACCTCACGTATGTTTCTACCACCTTGTTTTGCAAGCCTGTATTGTTATTGTTTTAGGCTTTTTGTTATTGTTATTTATTAGTCTCCTTTGTTTCTTGTTTTTCTTGTAATTTGTGACATTTTGCTTTTTCTTTCACTCTAATACAGAAAAGATAGATGTACATGTATAGGCTTATACAAGCCTAGAACTTCTAAAGAGTTTACAAGAATTGATTTTATTACAAATGATGGTATGAACAGCTACTTTGAAGAAAATGAAACATTATGGTAACAATTGCTGATTTCCTGTCATCATTTTGTGAAATCCAGTAATGCTTATATCCTTTGTTTTGATTGTTCTTAGTCTGTTCTGTATTATTTGATTTCAATATGTGTGATAGTGCGGACAGCTACTTTGAAAAGAACAAGAGACATTATACTAGCCATTGCTGATTTTACCATTGTCAGGTTTTGAAGGCCTGTAACGCTTTCGTTCTTTTGTTTTTGTCAGTTTTATACTACCGTGCCTTCTTTGAATTCACTGTGGTGTGAAGATAAGGATAATTATTTCAAGGAGAACAGGAGACATTATGGTAGCCACTATTGATTTCCTGTTCACTTATTTTGAAGTCGTGTGTTACTTGCATTATTTTGTCCTGATCTGCTTTCTTCTGTTCTGTTTCGTTTTGTTCTCTTTAAAATAAAATTTACAAAAATAAATAAATAAAGATAAATTTAAAAAAAGACTGATAGGTGCCAGTGAGAATGCAGGAGTCAACACAAGCTTAATTAAAAATTTTGCAGAAGAAATAAAAGAAAACATTCCAAGCATGGGAACAGAAACTGACACACAGATAAGTGAGGCATTTAGAACTCCAAATAGCCATAACCAAAGTAAATCTTCACCCAAATAATAATCAAGATAACAGAAATTCATTACAAAAACAATATTAAAAACTGTTAGAGAAAAAGAAACAGATCACTTATCAAGGAAAGTCCATTAGAATCACAGCCAATTTCTTAATACAAATCTTCAAGTGAAGAACCTGGTGTGAAATATTTCAAGTCCTGAAAGAAAATAATAATAATAATAATAATAATAATAATAATAAAAACTTCCAACCCAGATCAATATACCCTGCAAATCTATTTTTCAAAATCAGTGGAGACATAAGATACTTCCATGATGAGGAACAACTGAAGAAATTCGTGTCCACCAAACCAACACCAGGAAGAGTACTGAAAGATGTTCTAGATAAAGATAAAAATGAACACAATATCCAGAACAACAGAAAGAAAGTATCAATCAGGAAAAACAATTGAACAAGGGGAAAAACAACAACAGGAAAATAACATGACAAAGACAAGTCAATACATATCAGTTATAACCATCAATGCAAATGACTTTAATTCACCAATTAAAAGAAAAAGATAGGCATAATGAATCAAGAAACAGGACCCAACTATATGCTGAATACAAGAAACACATTTAACTCTAAAAGAAACTCATAGCCTGAAAGTCACAGGATGGAAAATAATATTTCATGCAACCAAAACCCAGAAAACAACAGGGGTAGCTATCCTGTTTTCAGAAAATGTGAACTTCAAACCAAAAAGGATCAAAAGACATAAAAACACTCACTATATACTTGTTAGGGAAAGAATTTAAGATGAAGAGATAGCAATCATTAGTATATATGCACCAAATTTGGGAGAAGCCAACTATATAAGACAAATATTAATAGACATGAAAATTCAAATATGCAACACAACTCTAACAGGGACCTTAACCCACTATAAAAGAGAGATAGGTCAACTAGACAAAATGTCAGCAAACAAATAACAGAACAGATTCAAACCGGGGAAACAAATGGACTTAACAGATGTTTACAGAGTGTTCCACCAACAATATCAGAATCCACATTCTTTTCAGCTGCACATTGGACATTCTCTAAAATACACAATGTAATAACCCATAGAACATGCTTAAGCAAATGCAAAGGAAATGAAATCGTCTCATGCATATTATCCAACCATTGTGCAGTGATATTGGAAATTAATGGCAAAAGAACCTGCAAGATTTACATAAACACAAGGAAATAACACCCTCCTGCACAACCAATGAGTGACAGATGAAATTAAAGAAGAAATTAAATAATATCTACAATGAAATTAAATTGCAAATACAGCATACAGAACCTGTGGGACACAATGAAAGCAGTAATAGGAGGGAAACATATAGTAGTGAATTCTTACATCAGGAAAACAAAATGAATACAAATAACATAATGGTGCATTTTGAGTTTTTAGAAAAAGAAAAGCAAGTCAAAGTCAATGCTCACAGAAGGGAGGAAATTATGAGATCAGAGAACAAAATGCAATTGAAACTAAGAAAATAATTCAAAGAATTAATGAATCAAAGAGGTAGTTCTCCGAAATAATAAACAAAGTTGATAAACCTTTAGCCTACCTTATCAAGAAAAGGAAAGAAAAAATCAAATTCATGCAATGAAGAATGAAAAATATGAAATTACTATAGTTCCTGTGAAAATTCAGAAAACTGTCAACACGTACTTTGAAAATATTTACTCACATAGGCTGGAAAACACAGAAGAAATGGACAGATTCTTAGAATAGATTGAATTACTAAAGCTGAATCAAGAAGTTACAAAAACTTTGAATAGCACAATATGAAGTACTGAAATTGAAAATGTAATTAAAAACTTATCAACAAAGGAAACCCCAGGTCCTGATGAATTCACAACTGAATTCTACAAGAAATTCAGAGAGGATTTAACACCAATACCTCTCAAACTCCTTCACAAAATAAAAAAGTAAACAATTCTCTCTAAATGCTTCCTGGAGGCAAGTGTTTCTCTGATACCAAAACCAGAGAAAGATCCAACCAAAAAGGAGACCAACAGGCCAGTCTCCCTAATGAAAATAGATGTAAATGTTCTCAGTAAAATACGAGAAAACAGAATGCAGAAAATCATCAAGAATATTATACACCATGAGCAAGTGGGATTTATTCCAGGAATGCAGGAATGCTTCAACATACACAAATCAATAAACATAATACATCATATCAACAGAACCATCATATGATCATCTCAATAGATGCAGAAAAAGCATTTGATAAACACTCACTCATGATAAAAAAAACTACAGAAAATCAAAATAAATGGGCTGTATCTCAATCTAATAAAAGTCATCTATGACAAACCAACAGCCAACATCATACTAAATGGACAAAAACTGAAATCAGGAACAAGACAAGGATGTCCACTATCACCTCTCCTATTCAATATAGTTCTGGAAATATTAGCCAGAGCAATTAGACAAGACAGAGAAACAAAAGGAATAAGGATAGGAAAGAAAGAAATTAAATTATCATTATTTGCAGATGACAAGACACTCTACATAGAAGATCGCAAAAACTCGTCTAAAACACTACTAGCACTAATAACCAAATTCAGCAGCACAGCTAGATACAAAGTTAACACTCAAAAATCAGTAGCATTCTTGTACACAAACAACAAACTCACTGAGAGAGAAACAGAAACAACACCCTTCACAATACATCCAAGGAAATGAAATACTTAGGAGTTAATCTAATAAAGGGTGTAAAAAATCTACATATTGAAATCTATAGTACTCTGAAATAGGAGATTGAAGAAGATATCAGAAAATGGAAAGATATCCCTTTTTCTTGGGTAGGAAAAAAAGCATTGTGAAAATTGCCATGCTCCCAAAAGTAATATACAATTTCCATGCAATTTCAATCAAAATAACATTAAAGTATCTCACAAATCTAGAGAAAACATTCCTAAAATTCATTTGGAAATGGAAGAGTCCTAGAATGACAAAGGCAATCCTGGACAACAAAAGAGAGGCAGGAGGCATCAAAATCCCAGACTTGGAAGTAACTACCATGATAAAATCAGCATGGTACTGGCAAATAAATAAATAAATAAATAAATAAACATACCTGAGGATCAGTGGAACAGATTAGAAGATGCAGACACAACTACAAACAAACTCAGCCACCTTATCTTTGACAAAGCAGTCAAAATATGCTCACTGGAAGAAAGATAACCTCTTTAATAAATGGTGCTGGAACAACTGGCTATCTACATACCAAAGACTAAAACTAGACCCATGCCTGTCACCATGCACTAAACTAAGAAATATGGATCAAAGATCTAAATATTAAAACGGAAGCACTTAATCTACTGGAAGAAAAGGTATGTAGAAATCTTGATAACATAGGGATAGATAAAGAGTTCATGAACAAAGCGCAAACGGCATGGGAAGTACTTCAAAGGATCAACAACTTATTAAATCTCATCTTATTAAAAAGAATCTCTTATTAAAAAGTTTTTGCACATCTAAAGATATCACCAACTGAAAGAAAAGAAAACACACAGAATGCAAAATAATTTTAGGCAACAGTCCCTCAGAAAGGACCTATATCTAGAATGTATATAGAATTGAGTAAAATCAGGATCTTCAAATTCAAAGATTCAATCCAAAAATGGTCATCTGAGATAAACACACGCTCTCAGATGAAGAAATGCCAATGGTAAATAAATATAATGAAGATATGTTCAACACCACTGGTTATTCAAGCAATGCAAATGAAAACAACACTGAGATTTAATCTCACTCCAGAAAGAAAGGCTGTCATCAAGAAATCAAAATAACAAATGCTGATAGAACTGTCACAAAGAAGAAACCTTTCTCCGCTGTTGGAATGGACTGGAAAAACCGGTGTGGAAATCAGTGTGGAATATCCTCAAAAACTAGATTTTGAGGTCCCATTCAGTTTGGCTATTCCCTTTCTGAGTTTTTTTCCCTGAAGAACTGAAAACATCATGCATAGTGATATACATGCACTCATGTTTATAGCAGCACAATTTGTAATAGCTTAATCTTGGAAGCGACCCAAAATGCCCATCAACCAACAAATAGTTAAAAGTGATATGGTATATATTTATACAATGAAGTATTACTCAGCTATAAAGAAGGATAAACTCAAGGCTTTCATATGTAATTGGATGCAACTTGAGACCATATTCATAAGTGAAATAAAGCAGATTCATGTGTAAACATCATATTATCTCCCTAGTGTAGAAAACTGAAAGTTTTAATCCCAGCACTCGGGAGGCTGAGGTAGGCGGAGCATTTTGAGTTCGAGGCCGGTTTGGGCTACAACACGAGCACAAGGCCAACCTGAGCTATATAGTGCGACCCTGCCTCAAAAATCTAGGGCTGGGAGTTTGGCTCAGTAGCTTAAGCACCTGCCTGGCAGGCACGAGGTTGTGAGTTCAATCCCCGGTGCCGGAAAAAAAAAAAAAAAAAGACTGAAAGAGTAAATAAGGTTCCAAATGTACGATATACATTGTAAAAGTGAAAGGAAAAGAAACGTCTCAAAAGGAAAGAACAACTGGGGTAGGGGAAAGGAGAAAAGAAGGGAAAAATTGTATGTCTGTATATATATTTGTATATATGTGTGTATACATATTTATATACAAGATAGGTAACTATATTACTAATCTCTGTTAGTTTATCGAAAAGACCAGTTTTTCTTTCATTGTTTGACTGTTTTATCAATTTTTTTCACATCTTTATCTTGAAATCTGAACTACTTGGAAGAGAAAAATACGCGATATTTTAATCAGTGTTAACCTCCTAAACAAAAGAATATGTTTATTGTTTCCAAATTTTCTTGATCATAAAAAACACTATGATACTTGCAGGAATGTTGCAGTGTGAATACACATTTTTGTGTTTTTAATAAATACATAAGAATGAGTTATTGGGTCATATGTTATGATTTAGATCTAAAATGCACCTCAAAAGTCTCATGCATTCAGAAAGTTAACTTTTCAAGTGGCTGGATGATTAGGGTACTAACTTCATAAACTAGATTAATCCAATTCTGATTTTATTGGTTGAATGGGTTTATTAGGAAGTAGGGTGTAATTGTAGGAAATATACCACTGAGGTCATAGCCTTAAAAAAAGTATATCTTTTTTTTTTTTTTTTTTTGTACCAGGGATTGAACTCATGACCTCACACTTGCCAGGCAAGCACTTATGCCACTGAGCTAAATCCCCAGAAAATTATATCTTTTCATGAGTTCTTTCTCTTTTTCTATGCTTTGTAACTGCCATAAAGTGAGTAGATTTCCTCCAGTATGTTTTTCTATCAATATGTTTTGAGTTTGAAGCCACAAAATAATGGACTGAAATTTCAGAAAACATGAACAAAAATAAACATTTACTACTTTAATTTCTGCATTTCAGAGTTTTGTCTTAGCAATGGGAAAGATCACCCAAACCTGATAAAATAAGTATAGATATTTAAGAAATGAGCAAACTGGCATGAAGTAAAACTATTGAAAAAAACTTTATTCTCCCTGAAAATGTATGAAAATTACATTTTTATCCATATACATATTATCTGTAGCCTTTGATTTTTTTCAGGATTTTTTTCTCTTTATTTTTTAATCACACTCTTTTTAACAATTTTTAAGTTTTACAGTACTATTCTATTGTAATTTAAATATGTATTATCCAATAACTAGTAATTTTGTATATATTTTAGTTCATTAACCATCATTAGATCTGCTGTGATGAAAAGTATGTAAAATACTGTCCCAAATATGAACAACTTTATAAGAGCAGAAATTGTGAATTCTGATTAAAAAATCATGAGCATGTGCTATACTTTTATGTGCTATTTTAAAAATTTTGCTTAACAAAAAATTAAAAATATGCTGTGGTTCCTTCTTGAATCTTATTCTTTTTAGCTTTTATATTTAAACCATATACATACAAACATGTAAGTATAAAATTATATTTACACATGAGTTCATGTATACATATGCATATGTGTTTGAATACACAGAACTTCATCAGAGATATTGCTGGTTATGTTCCAGAATATTAGAATAAAGCAGGTACCAAAATAAGGTCACATGATTCTTTTTTTTTCAGTCTATATAAAAGTTATACCTGTATTAAACTGTAGCCTATATTTTGATTCAAATATATTATTGAACAGTACTTTTATTTTCTTAGCATTTTACATGTTGCATTTTTTTCTGATACAGGATTTTGCCACAAAGTTCTTGGTTTTTAATTGATAATGTTAGTGTTTGTTTAAAATTGGGTAACTGAGGCAATTTCTTAAAATAAGGTAACAATGAAGTTCGCAACACTGATTGACTACTTGTTTTTTGAAAGCTTTGTCTATGGTTATGAAACTGTCTTGTAGCATTTGACCAGCAGTAGAACTCCATTCAAGATTGAAGTCCATCCACTCAAATCCCACCATTGTCTTATTAAATAAATTTAGGTCATATTGTAGATATGTAGTTGTTATTTCAACCATGTTTACAGTATTTTTCCCTCACATATATTTCATTTTAGAAAGAGAATATCACACTTTCTTTGCTCATTCACAAGAAGCAACTCCCCATTCATTAAAGTTTCATTATGAGACTGCAGCAGTTCACTCACATATTCAGACTGTACTTCTAATTATAGTTCTATGCTATTTCTATAACATTTCAAATTACTTCCATCATTGAAGTCTTTAATCCTTTAAAGTCATCCTTGATAAACTTCTAACAGTTCCTTCATTATAGACAAATGTGGATAAGATTTAGGTCAGCACAAACCACAAGCATTAACCTTGTAGACACTATAAAGATAAGTGACTATCATAAGCCATTCATTTTCGGTGTACCTTGTTACAAAACAACATTGTAGAAATTACTTATTACTACAACAAACATAATTTAGAAAAAGGCAACTTTGCATTGTCATCATCTCTTGAAGTTTATTTACATTTGATCTGAAAGACTGAAAAAAATGTATATATTAGCATTCACCAGGCAATGATGGTCCTCTTAGCAACTCAGGAAGACTGTGTTTAAAAATAAAAATATGGAGGGAATATAGTTCAGTGACAAGCCTCTGAGTTTAAGTACAGTGACAAACAGAAAAGAAAAAAAAAGGGCACTTCCTTTGTCAAGCATAATATGTCCTTATTTTTAGATTACATATATTCATAATCTCATCATAAAACATAGAGCTTTTATTTAGGACCCATTTTTCCTAATAATTTATTTTCTTCTATTTAAATAAAAAAACGTTATGATCTCTAGTCATTGAATAAATGATATTTTATCATGGGATTTGTATTGGGTGATACTATGTATCCTCAAGTACTCATATAATTTGATGGGGCTGAGTCTGGAGTTTGTGATCAATTTGTTGTCTAGTGCTGGAATTGGTGATATGAGTGCTGCACCTGCCCAGGGTTGGAGCTGAGATATAGTGTAAAGAAGTTGGGTCTTCCTCTTCCTTGCTTCCACCCTCTCTCTCTCTCCAGCATGCCTTGCTGCTTGTGGTGGCCATAAATGGCAGCCCTGCCATGCTATGCTGCCTTGGAGCCAACTGAGTATGTACTGAAACTTGCAAGAAACTATAAGAAATAACCCTTTCCTTCCCTGATTTTGGGCATCAGGAATTTTGTCTCGGGAATGATTGAAAAGTAACTGACAGAATTTGGTACCAGGAGTGTGGTCGTTGTTGTGATGACTCCTGACCATGTGGCTTGCAAGCCTTTGGAAATGGCTTTTGGGAAGTGTTTGGAAAGGTTCAGAGATGTCACGCATAAAGCTGGAACAGCTTATGTTGTTCTGTATGGGAGATTCTGGTCAGAGCCCAGGGGACTAGAAAGTTGATAGAAAGCCTGCCAGTAAAGACCAGGCTCAAGAGGTTTCTGCTGGGAAGATGGACTGCATTGGTTGTTGGACTCCACATGATATGTGTTATGGCTTGGCAGAAAGTTTGTCTGCATTCTGCCCATGCCCAGAGACTTTGCCTGAGACAGATTAAAGGTGAATTATTGATTAGTCTACAGAGAGAAATTACAAGGCAACCAAATGTTGAAATGGTGGCTTGGCTATTGTTGGGGGCTGTTAGTCAGATTTATGTTGGGAATCAAGAACAAAGAGCATGGCATGGTGATTTAAAATGTGAGTTTGGCCAGGAAGCTGTGGACTGTAAAGCTCGAACTGATTGCTGCAAAGGTACAAAGGAATAGAAAAAGATAGCCTGGGGGCACCCCAGAAAGCAGCTGGCCTCCACCTTTTGCAGCCTCAGGGCTTCAAAAGTGAAAGAGTTTGCTTGGAGGAAAAAGCCACAGAGTGCCATGTCCCAGAGTGGTGACAGAGGCCACAGGAGTTTTCAAAAGGGTTGTGGCTGCATCAGGTCCCAAAAAGGTGGCAGCCACACCAGATTCCAAAATGGCAGTGACATAGAGAAGCTGTTCCTCACAATCAGGTTAAGAGAGATCAGTGATCCAGGGAGTTGAACCCTACAGCCAAGAAAGAGGAAAGCCTGACTACTGCTCCAGCCTGCAACAGACCTTGGCATCATCCACGTGGTGCTGGTTTTAAATTTTAAAAAAAGGATAAAGCAACTTCCGCCATGCCTGCAGAGAGCAATGTGTAAAGATGTAATGGTGAAGCAAAGGAACATGGATCGACCAAGGCAAGATATGGAAGTTAAGACCCCTAAAAATGACACAGGGGTGGAATCACTCAAGTCTTTTGGAGTTTGCAACCAGGTTGCTTCAGATGCTAAGCATAGAACTCCAGGACTCAATGTTTGCCCTGCTGGATTTTGGACTCGCTTTGATTCCAATGCTTTGTATTCCCCTGTTTGTAACTTTTGGAATGATAATGTTTATCTTGTGCCTTTATATGTTGGAAGTGCTTAACCTCATTTTCATTTATACAGGGGGTTACAGTTAAGAGTTTATCATAGATCTCGGAGGAGATTTAGGACTTGGACTTTTCAACAATGCTGAAACTGTTAGGACTTTTACAACCCTTGGAGAGGAACTAAATGTCTTTTATATTAAGAATGTACAAGAGTCCTTGGGGGTTCAGGAGTGGAATGTATTGGGTGATACTATGTATCCTCAAGTACTCATATACTTTTGATGGGGCTGAATCTGGAGCTTGTGATCAGTTTGTTGTCTAGTGCTGGGATTGGTGATATGGGTGCTGCACCCACTCAGGGATGGGGCTGAGATACAGTGTAAAGGAGGCAGGTCTTCCTCTTGCTCACTTCTGCCCTGTCTCTCTCCAACACGCCTTGCTGCTTGTGGTAGCCATGAATGGCAGCCCTGCCACGTCATGCTGCCTTGGAGCCAACTGAGTATGAACTGAAACTCCCAAGAAACTGTAAGAAATAAACCTTTCCTTCCCTAATTTTGGGTATCAGGTATTTTGTCTCAGCAATGAGTGAAAAGTGACTAAGACAGGGTTCTAATTCATTCTAATATTTTTACTTTCCATCTATAACTGCATTTTTATGCTTGATATCTAATACCACCACTCCTTCCTGACACTCATAAGCAGACAAAAATTGGCAAGTGACAAAATGTGTCAGAAAAATTGGATTTTGAATGGTGAATCCCATAGTCATTAAAAAAAATAATTACTAATCTCTAATCCTAATGTAACCTATACAGCATTCATTGTCCCAGACTTTACATTTCCCTAAATTACTGTACCTTCCCACAATTTTAGATTGATTTTCTAGTCATTATACCTTGCACTACTTGCCAGCAAGCATTATAGTTCTCATTTAATTTTCTGTACAACATTGGTCCTCAAGTTTTGTGTGAATTTTTTTCTCAAAGCTTCATAGAATCTTTTTGTAAATAGTTTTAAATAATTACAAATCTTTCAAGATATTCTTAGTAAAATGATTTGTTTGATGCGAACTATGCTGTTCAGATGGAAGTAGAAATTAATCTCTCTCTCGCTCTCTCTCTCTTTGCTTAAGATAAATTTTACTTTTTTCCTTGTGGCTAGTGAACCTTTGCTACTTTTCCTAGATGTACTGAGGTTTCATTATATTGCATCAAACTAATAATTTATTTTTATTCATCTTTCTTAGAAATCAGCATGCATATTTTCTCCTGAAAGGTATGTGTCTTTATTCAATTCAGTAAATTTGTATGTGATTATCAATTTCAATATTTCTTATCTGCTATATTGCATTATAATGTTAAGCATATGTAGACTTATTAGAAAGATTTTTCACTTCTGTGTGCTTTTTATACTTCATAATCAGTAGTCATTGCAAATATCACTTCCTTCGATAGTCAAAAATTATTTATATATATATATATATGTATATATATGCTTGGGAACAGAGACAATAATAATATTTAGTAGGAGGGCAAGTCACATTTAGCAAAAGAATGCAAGTGATAGAACTGCTTTCCATGTTTGGATACCACAAGAGACAAAAGCAGCATCTACATAAAAAACAACAGAAAAGTTTGGCCCAGAACACAAAACCACAGATGGTTGTAGGTGGCAGTTTCTTTAGCGGCAGAAACAGATTTTCCTGAGAAAATGTTTCATCAAAACTATGCTTTGAACCAGTCTGTTCTGCCATATTGAGGAAAATACTCATGAAAAAAATCTTTTGCTAACATAAAGGCAACAATATTTTAACTCAAATAATCTGGGGGTTATAATATAAAGAAGTGGACAGGAAAAACGAAAAATCTTCATATTATAAATATTTCTTGGTTCTGAACACAGTCACATCTAAACAAAATAGTATGCTTGCTAATGTACCTTCAGAGATCAAAGGTAGCTTTTCATCCAACAGCTTATCAATCCTTCACTTTGCACATTTTCTGAATCTAGAGCTCAAAACACAGATCCTACATGAAAGACAGAAAATTTTCAAACCTAGAAATTTCAACTTAAAGAATTTGTAGGTACTTTTTAAATGAGGCATTGCAGTTTGAAATAAATTTATAGTAATTGAGTCATTTCTATTTATTAAATCTAGAAAACAAACTAATAAAGTGTTTCACTAAGCAAATGCTTGTTTTGACTGAAGGTTTGTTGTATAATTTCTTCTTTAGCCATTGTAAAAAACTTTATACAAAGTATTATTATCAATTGGCACATAGAGGACAGTGGCTCTTACTCCATATTAAATACATACCGTATCCCTTAAAGGTGGACTTTAATTAAAATGTGTTAAGACAAATTACCTGACAACCACAATTTTAAAAGGCAGGCAAGTATTTGGTCCACAAATTTCAGAGGCTTCCATACACATTTGGTTGACTCCAGAGCAGAATGGCAGAGTGGAAAGGCACAGCAGAGGAGCACTGCTAAGCATATGCCAGCCAGGAAACAGAAAAGTCAGAAACTGGAGACAAGAGAACACCCTTCCAGGTCATCCCCTCAGTTACTGCCCTCCAAGAAGCCCCCAACTCCTAATGGCATATTCTGTTATTATTGTAGCCAGGGTTTGCAAGGGAATATTTAATACAGGACTCATAATTTATGGGATTATTTTAAAATACTCACCCAAAAACTCAAATGCGGAGTAGTGCAAGAAATCTGTCCATGTGCTACAGACCCAAAGAATCCAGCTGAGTTCCTGGATCCCACAGCAAGGTCCTGCACAAGTCCATCTGAAGACCTAGAGCCTAAGACAATGTCTCATGCAAATCTTTATCAAGGATCTGCCCTGGGAAGGCCCAAAGGCCAGTGGTGGAAGTTAGAAAATCTGCACCAGCAGGGTGAAGGATTTGTGTCATCAGGCTGAGGTATTTTCACTGGGACTAGTAAGCGACACTCAAGGTAAGAACACGGTTCCCTCATAGTGAACAGCAGCCATTCTCAGCAACTGCAGGGATCCAAATTCCTCCAATGATGAGAACAGCTGAGTTCATATCAGGAAAATCAGTGCAACCAGCTTCTCCAGTAACAGTATGCCATCTTTCCTCTTTAGTTCTCCTTTTGTGCTTTTGGAAACAATCCTCAGGTGGGTTTCTTACATTCAGAACCACACTGACTCTGTTCAGTTGAGTGTTCTAAATTGACCTTTAGTTAATCCACCACAGTTTTTGAACTCGTTAATGAATGAATCCAATAATGAATATGTTGCCTACATGATCTATTACCTTCTAAACACATGAGACTTTGAAAGACATTGTGGATCAAACCATAGTATTGTTTCTGTACCCAAAAAATCTCATGTCCCATTTATTAGGCAAAATGAATTTAATCCCTAAGAGTTGACTAAGTAGTAACAGACTGAGCATTGCTGAAAAGTCCAAGACCAAGATGCCCTTTGAGACTCATGGTAATCGCTTAGCTTTGAGCACTTGTAAAAACAAAAAAAATAGTAGTTCCAGCATACAATGATACACATTAATCATTCCATTCCAAAAGAAGAAATGGGGATCAAAAGGAATCAGAAAAAAACCTAGCAGAACAAATATTAAATTCTGTAGCTCTATGTCCAGGGGTGAGTTTTAATGAGATGTGAGCTCCAAAGGGTATGGGTGAGCCTGCTGCTTATGTAGAATTCCTGCTGCATCCCACAACATCTCTCTTAGTCTGGTGCTGCTCACTGACTACAGTGACACATTAGTCCTTGATGGCTTCTGTAGCTGAATGTGCTGTTTTTCAGCATAACTCAATTTGAGAGGACATTTTCTTTTCTGACTCCTCCCTTTCCTCTCTGCTTCCTGGCCACCATGAGTGAGGACAGTCCTCTGCCACACTCTTTTACCATGCATGACATTCTGGGTTATAGACAACCAACAAAGGACAAAATTCTCTGGAAACCTTAGGTCAAAATAAACCTCTTTTTTAAAATTTGTTGGGTATTAGGCATTTTGTCCCAGATATGAGAAAGGGATGAATCACTTTTATTAAACAAATGCTTGTTTTCACTGTACATTAATTTTATGATTTTTTTATGATTATAGGTAAATACACACTGTTGTGGGTTTAAAACCAGCATAGGAAACCAAGCAGCCAATTATAAATTTAGAGGAGCCTTTAATAACCGAGCTTGGAGTGAACTGACATAGATGTCAGAAAACAAGCAGACCCCTTACAGCAGGTAGCATTTAAAGCAAAAAGCCACATTCTGATTAGTATAGTCACCTGTTACTCTTGGCTAAATCTAGAACAAGGAGTTTAATCTGTAACTGACTGTGAACAATATAAAGAACTTGGTTAGCAAATGCATTGTTTTTAATCTACGTATGTTCTTTTAGGGGCAAACTGATCTCGTTGTATTTTTTCTTAATTACTTTTTTTCACCCTGGGGGTGATCTGGAGGTTAGCTTTATGGAATTTTCCTATGTGAACTATTATATTCCCCACTGGCTTTCTGGAGAATCAAATCATTGTTTTTTGTCTTTGTTATCCTCATCTTGTAGGGGATGTACTAAGCTCTGAGAACCAATGTCTTAATAGATCGAATTTGCTTCTGGACATAATTTAAGATACAATTTATAACACATGGGACTATTGTAATGGCCAGGAGCAATAACATCAATGGTCTGGCTAAGGCCGACTGTAAAGTAGTTAGCCAGGGGTACATGACGGATAAGTCCTCATACCAGGTTTGTCCCTGTTTTTTGTTTGTTTGTTTGTTTGTTTGTTTGTTGTTGTTTAAATCTTGTAACTTTTTTGAGTTGACTTAAGCTTTTTTTAATCACTCCTGAGTGATTGATGTAAAAACAGCAGGTTTTTTTAAAGGGTAAACATAATTTTTCTTGTTTAAGGAAGAGTAAATCTAAACCTCTTTTATTTTGTAATACCATTTTTGTTAGTGATCCTAGGGATTTTTTTAACTTCTCAATTGATTTTTTTAAGGTTGCCAGGTCTTGATCTATCTGTTGACTAAGGTCTTTGTAACTTTTGTCTGTTAGGATAAGTGCGGACATCCCTAGCACTGTGGAACCTGTTTTCCTGATTTTTAAAAGTGCTGCTATAAGGATGGGGACTCTCTTGACTTTTACTGAGTTAGCTGATTTTTTGTGTAGTTGTCTTTTCTCTCTCAAGTAGTAATATACCTGAGGAAAAATATGACTCAATATACAGAGTTCAGGGTGACCAGATACATCATGATGATAAAACAAAAAGGGAGTAATGTTATTAGTATAAGCAAACCAAGCCCCAGGTGGGGCCTCTAGATGTAACCCAGGGGAATATGACCCATTTACAATTTGTATTATCTCTGTACAGGCATTTATATAGGGAGAAGCTTTTAGGTTGTAGGTCTTAGTTTTAATACAGGTACCTTGTCTTTGAAGATTGCCGAGGGTTAGGATGGGCTTTTGTCCCCACCAACAGGATAAGATATCTGCAACCTGGGAGGTATTTTTTATCTGGGTCAGGCTGTTACCCACAGATATGTTGGCCCCTATCCCTACATAATAGGGAGGTGCCAGGTCTAAACATAACCAGCAATTTCTCATCATGTTTGGATTTGTCCTATTAAGGTAATTGAACATAAAATCTAAGGGTTTTAGGAGGGGGTGGAAGACACAGTATGAATAAAGGCAACTGTTTTTGAAGAAATCACCCTTGGTGGGTTTGTAAGATTTAGGATGGCTTTAGGGGGAGGTGTGGGTAGCATGACCACTTGAAGGGGCCCAATAGGACAACTTGTTGATGGCCATTGTTTATTTTGAATCATGAGCCATGTTTCAGGGTCATAACCAGAGATAAATAATCTTATTTCTCATGTTTTTTTTTTCCAGCCCAGCTAGCATGAGTGAGCTGGAGTGGCTCAATAATCAGTGGATTACAGGACCCAATTTTGCAGCTGTCTTTCTGTTGGGATCAGGTGATTTTTAAGAAGGTGTCTGTGTGTTTTTAAGGGGCTATTGATTTGTAACCCCAAGAATAACAATAGAAGTCATTATGATTATCACAGTTTGGGTCTTGGGTATCTGTGGGACAAGCATACAACTGAACATCTCATAAACCTCACTTTAAGTCATTAGAGCCACAAGCATATCACCTACATCCCCAAGGTCTGAACTGGGTCATGTAAACCCTGAGAGTGTACCCATTTTTATGGTCTCTGGTAGGATTATTCCACTGGGGTTTCAGCAGATCACAAAGGTCAAATCATAGCTCAGGATTTTTAGTACTCTCATTTGTTGCCACTCTGCATCCATCAAGGGTGGTGGTTGCCCATCAGGTGCGAATGAAGAGAGCATGGTGAGCAGCAGAAGCAGTACAGATGCTAAAATAAAGAAAATAAGTCAAGCAGAAAATAAGGATTTGCATTGGAGTTGGACCTTCAGTGAGTCATCGGTGGTCTGAAGTGTCCATGCTGTTTTTGGGATGTCTTCAGCTGGCTTGATGTGGGAATGATGGATCTAGTGACTTTTATTTAGCGACTTTTACTGCCATGGGGGTACTCAGCATCACAGAGAAGGGTCCATCCCAACGTGTGGCCAAAGAAGTGGAGTCTCTTTTATTTAAACAAGATCTAGGTAGGCCTGCCAGAGGATCATCAAGTCTCTCGGGGGCTGTCTGGTGACTTTGGAAGAAGCAGTGAGTCACCTGAAGGGAGGGTTGGAGAGCCTGTAGGGATCTAACAAGTTTTCCATTAGTTAAGATAGCCAGTTTTTTATCATGTATCTTAGGGACAAGCTGGGGAGGCCAGCTGTACATGGCCTCAAAGGGAGTAATACGTTGTATATAGGGAATGCAGCAAATGTACAAAAGGGCAAAAGGGAGGAGACTCACCCAGTGTTTGTCAGTCTCTAAAGCCATTTTGGAAATGGTTTTTTAATTGTTTGGTTTATCCTTTTTACTTGGTCTGAGCTTGAGGCCAGTATGCACAATGTAATTTTTAATTGATTTTTAAAGCCTTAGCCAAATTTTGGGTAATCTTGGCTATAAAAGCTGGGCCATTGTCAGACCCCATGGTTATGGGAAGGCCAAATCAAGGTACTATCTCATATAGGAACTCTGTAACTACAACAGCAGACTCAGTACGTGTGGCAAAACTTTAGTCCATCTAGTGAAGGTGTCTATGCACACTAAGAGAGGTTTATATCCTCCTTTTCCTGGTCCCATTTTAGTAAAGTAAATTTTTTAGTGGTTTCCTACTAATATAGAGGAATGATCTTAGTGGAGGACCTCCAAATGATAAAGGAGAATGAATCTCCCAAGCTATTGTATGTCCAGCGCGAGTTCAAAGAATGAATTTTAGGAACAACGGAGGTTAAGAACATAAATATTTATTGAGAGAAAGAAAGCTTCTGTCTGAAAGAGAGACAGAAGTGGTCCCAAGTGGGTTGTCAAAGACTCTGTCTTTTCTAGTGACTTTTATAGAGTAAAACCATGATAGGGAAAACTGGGACCTTGCAAGG
>RJWM01032279.1:0-21469 GCA_004363535.1 Dasyprocta punctata | reverse complement strand
GACCAACCCGAATCCCCACCTGTGCTCCAGAAGCCGTCTCCATGCTGGGGCAGCTCTGCGTCTCTCCCAGGGGACGCAGAACCAGGACGCACTCTGCCTCTGCCCGCCCCATGTGCACCTGGGGGTCCCAGCCCCGCCTGGTCTCCCTTCCAGGGTGCGCAAGTCTTGGTTGTTCCTCAAGAAAACAGTGACTGTGGGGTGGCAGAGGGAGCAGAGAGAAATAGATTCAGGTGACGTTTGCACAGGATCACAAAGAACAAAGTGGTCACGGGGCTGGGGCCTGCTCAGTGGTCTCATTTAAATGCCTGCGAGGACCTGATCTCCGGAAATGCTATCGAAGTATGTTCCAAGGAATAAGTACATTTTCCCACCACAGATGCCTTTTAGCAGCAAAGCTATTGAAAAAAATGTTTAGAAGACAGAAGTTGTGCTCCTTTTTGTTCTCTGATTGTTCCCTTCGTCCTAGTAACTGATGAAGTTTTAAAATTTTACAGGAGGCAAAAGAGAGTGAGTTGGGCGTGTGGTCGGGATAGGGTGAGACGGGCCGAGGCCCTCCGGGCTGACGACGGAGCCCGGAGCCCACTGGACAGGCAGACGTCCCGTCTTCAGCCCCAGCCCCCTCCTCAGCAGGCTGGGGAGGAAGGCCAGACGCTGCGCGATCGGCGGTCACCAGCCCCGGGGACGGCTGTGTGGGCCGCTCACAAACCCCAGCATCACACGGGAAATAAGAGGACCCGGGACAGACGGCCGGTGTGCGGTGACAAGCGATTTAGGGGCTCGGGTTGGTGGCAGGGATGAAAGCCCAGCTTTAACTGGTGAGAGGGGGTCCAAGGAAGTGGGGATGGAGTCGACACTGTGAACCCCGACTCTCCCCACACTTCCCTGTGCGGTTACTGAGTGACACTGCAGGGACGCATCCCGATCCGTCAGTGTTCAGCCAGCCCACGTCCTCCCGACCGCCCCACGGCTGGACGAGGCACCCGGAGGACAACTTGAGCTGGTCGGGGCTGGTCCGAGGGCAGCACCCAGCGCCGGCGGGTGGGTGTTGGCAGAGAGAACTGAGAAAGGGGAGTTTGAACCTGCTCTCTGTCACCATCCGACGCATCCGTTTACGAGCAGGGCTCGCTCCCCAAACCCAAGCTGGTAGGGTCGCTGAGTCCCAGATGGTCTGCAAACCAGCTTCTGTGTTTCTGGCAAGGAAGAGGTTATCGGAACTCGTGCTGCTGCGTTGAGCTTGTGGGAGCAGTTACCCCCTCTCCAGCCCTCATCACCCATGGTGCCCAGCCCATCCGAACCGCCGACCATTAAATGTACTTAACGTTATTAGGCACTAGCTAAGACACTGCACAAAGGCAGTAAGTACTCAAAAGAGGTGCTTTGCTACCCGTGTGAATGTGCAATACTGCAAAATATAAAAAGTCCACAGAAAGGGGGCTATGATTAGACTTCAGAGCTGCACTTCTAAACGTAGCTGAATGTTTAATTATGTTAAATGTAAATTTGTTATTTTTGAATTTCATCAAGGAAGGTGTACCTGTTTGGGGAGAGAGACAGCTCATTTTAAAATCACATTGGCATCGCATTGCAGGTGTGCCCGGCGGCCTCACCCAGGAGCAAACTGTGACTTTAACATGTGAGTGGTGGGCAGGTTGAGTACTGCCTCATGCGCTGCTGTACACTTTGCGTACCTCAGAATCGTGCCAGCTACAAAGACACTGATTTTTTTTTTCTATCTTTTTTTTTTTTTTTTGCGGCACTGGGGATTGAACTCACAGCCTCACACCTGCCACACAGGTGCGTAAGCCACTGAGCCAAACTCCCAGCCCCTTTTTTCCATCTTTTTGAGACAGGGTTTCACTATGCAGTTCAGGTTGGCCTCAAAGTCGCAGTGATCCTCCTGTCTCAGCCTCCCAAGTGCTGGGATTACAGGCATGCACCACTACACCTGAACTGAAGATACTGTTTTGTATTTATTTATTTATTTATTTAGCAGAATTATAATATATTGGGACATAAAAAGAACACATTTATAATATAGTCCAAATAAAACATCTGAACAGAAAAATTTTAAGAATGTGAAATAAAAATAAGAAAGTAGCTTATCAAAATTTAATCATGTACCTATACTGTTTTGTATTTAAAATATGGAATAACATGACAAGTTCTTTCTGGAAAGTTTTCAAAATTACATCAAAAACTCTTCAGGGGCTGGCACACAGCTGAATGGGAGAGCCCAGTCCAGTATGCCTGTGGCCCTGGGTTCGACTCCAGCTGCAGAAGCAAAGCCAAAACTATGTGCTAAGCTATGCAATACAGTCCAGTCCCCTGCATATTTTAGACAGTAGGTAGTCTATCTAATTTGCATTTATTATAATGCTTTGTATATTCTTACTGTCGTCATTTTTCATCATTTTAGTCAGAAACTCTCCCCACCCAACCCCTCCTCCCTGGTAACTCCAGTTCCCCGACTCCGAGAATTCCCCACTCCCAGGCCGCACACAGAGGGAAATCCCGAGTGGGCGCTCGTGTCTGGCCGGGTTCCCGCGGCGCGGGGCCTTCCCGGCCCGTTCACGTCACAGCGCGGGTTTGCGTGAACTTTGGAGCTGGTGTGCACGTGCGTGGCGCCTTGATTGAAAAACAGACGTTAAAACCAACCGTCCCGGTGGGTGTCGCGCGTCCCACGAGTACTGAAAATGTGCGGTGGTCCGGTTAGGGCGGAAGTGGGGTTCACACGGGATCCCGTCCCTGGCGTGTCCCAGACTCCACGGTCTCTCTTCCTTCTCCCACGGAGCTTTCCGCTTGCTTTCGGTTTCCGCTGCTGCCGGACGCATCGCCATCACTTGGGGGGCTGACCACGGCACAGGGGTGTCGCCGTCCAGATCTGCACACCCGAGCCGTCATCAAAGCCTTCCTTCCGTCCTCCCTTCCTGCCCGCCCTCCGTTCGCATCGCCGTGACCCTTGCGTCCCTGCAAAGCTCAGTGTGACTCGGGGACCCCGAGATGACAGTGGCTCCGGATTTCTTTGCAGCCTTAGCTCCCGCCCGCCGGGCCCGACACACTCACGGTCCGGGGTCAGACGCCGGGGTCCCTGGGAGGGGCCTCTGCCCGCCCCGCTCGCTGAGCCCCTTGTTTGCCCCCTGCCTGTGACCCGGCCACCTGCCTGCCGGGGCGCCCTGGAGGCTCCTGCTGCCCCTGGCCGTATTCGGTCTCCTCGGGGTGCCTGGGCCACGCGGGCCTTCTTGCCAGCGCTGTCGTCTCTCCCGCTGCCCATGCCAAGGACACGGGCAAAGCTTTCTGATCCCAAATCTAAAAGCCGCGGTGGGGTCACATGGCACTTCCTTCAGGAGGCCTGAGGGGGGCCCCAACTTTTGGCCTTTGCTGCCATAGCAGCCCACTCCCCTCTACCTTAGCACTGGCCCCCTGCAGGGTGGTCACCTCCTGAGTCCCCTCCCCCACGGCACTGCGAGGCCGCAGCCACGGCGGCCCTGGCATTCTGGATACTTAGTAGCTTGCAAATGATAGAAACAAAGTTTCCAAGCCGTGGCCATCCCTTAATGCTTGTCTCTTTTTCCAAAGTAGGCTTGCAAAGGATGTAGACTCACAGGAATCTTGGGACTGAAATGTCCCTTTTAATTTCCTAAGTGAATTTGGCTTTCAGTCTGCTAGGAGGTATCTTCCTACACCTGCCCAGTTCGTCCTCGGAGTGCGCGTCACCGGCATTGAAATCATTAGCACACACCTGACTCTGCTTAAATTTTAATACAACTTTACTGACCTAAATAAATATTTTCGTAACTAATCAAATCGCCG
The DNA here is from genome assembly GCA_004363535.1 of Dasyprocta punctata. Lineage (NCBI taxonomy): Eukaryota > Metazoa > Chordata > Mammalia > Rodentia > Dasyproctidae > Dasyprocta > Dasyprocta punctata. The sequence continues at coordinate 17,659 of RJWM01032279.1, read as the reverse complement.
TGAAAAGGGGGAAGCTTTCAGCTGAATGTATAACCAGATGGGCTAATTAACATTCTCATTTAAAAGACCCCAGAAAACATCGCCCTTGGACTCCATTTAAGTTAGTCAAGCTGAGAGAGAAAGCAAAGTACAACAAATGTTCACAATATAAATATCTTGATGTGGTTTTGGTTTTATTCTGTTCTTTATTTCCTGTAGCATTTAAAATTCCCATTACAGACAGACAACTACCAGCTGATGTTTCCTTTGATTGTCTTTTCTATTTAAAAAAAAAAATTAGCATTTTCAGAGGAAGTGGTGTGGATAGATTTGAAAATCCTCAAGCACTACACGGTCTTGATTATAAATGGCAGGAGACACAGACGGCTTCCCTAGCCAGCCTCGCCTGGACCCTGGCCCTGTGTGCTGTGGGACCCCTCTGTGGTTTTTGTTTTTGTTTGTTTTTGTCTTTTTGAAACTGGGTCTCGCTATGTGGTTCAGGTTGGCCTTGAACCTTAAACTCACTTTGTAGCCCAGACTGGTCTCGAACTCACAACGATCTTCCTGCCTCAGCCTCCCAAGTGCTGGGATTACAGACGTGCACCTCCACGCCCGGCTCCCCATTTTACAACCTGGACCTCCTGAGGCACACCCCACACCGGAGTCGCAGGCGTTGAATGAGTCGCCATGCTGACAGCTTTTAAATGGTGCCTGGCGTGGTTTAGCCCGTGCCTGTGAGCCGTGGTGGGAAGACCCGGGCCGTGGGACCTGACGTTGGGATTGGGCTGGGACGTGTCGTGAGGAAACCCTGCAGGCCGAGGCTGAGGTCCCCCAGCGAGAGCCAGCCAGCCGGTGTGGGGCGAGGGAGAGGCCCGGCCCACCCACAAGCTCCTGAAACTTTCTAAAGATAATGCTGGAAAGAAGCAGTGCTTTGTGCAGTTCTAGAAAGACTGGAGACATGGCTCATTTCATTAAAAATGGAACACGATATGAGTTTTACATAGTACGAAAAGATTTTTACAAATCCCTGCATCACCTTTGCTTTGACAATTCATTTACTGCCTTCCCTAATATTTGGATTTTGCTGCATTCTTGCTGTCAAATTTTCTCATAAACAGAGGTAAGCAGTGTTTGCTAAAGCTAATGCATTTTGATTTTCAGAGGTACTTGATTCTTTTCATAAATGTCAGTTGTGAATGGGTCTCCTTATTAATTACCTTGAGAGCCTTAGGGAAGATTTGAAATTTATTCTCCTGTGGTGACATTTTAAAATGGATTAATTTCAACTAAGTTTTAAAAAAATCTTTTAAAAATATTTACATGGTAACGTAGTACTTTTTTTTGTCATGTACTACTAATATGTTTCCATCTTGGTTATTTTACTCCAGTGAAGGTAGAACCATCTTAAATACTTAGCAAATTTGCAATATCAATGTGGCTATTTATGCTGCTCCTTTCTAATTCCTTTGGGTTGAAAGTTGAGTTTTTGGAAGGTCATTTCTGTTGTATCACTGGAATTCAAAAAGATCTAAGTGGCTGCCTACTGGCCCCGAGGTCCCCAAGGTTGGCAGCCGCGGCTGTCTACGAGGCCTTTCTTCTTCCTCCCACCCCCTCCCCACTTCTCTGCTACTTCTCTTTGAGGATTTGAACCCAGGGAGCTCTACCCCTGAGCCACATCCCCAGACCTTTTCTAAAATTTTAACTTGAGGCAAGGTCTTATTAAAATTGCTCAGGCTGGCCCCCAACTTGTGGCACACCCAGCACCTCGTTGCATACTCTGGAGCCCTCTGCCTCCGAGGTCCACTCCCAGCTCCCAAGCCTGTCTCTCATCTTCGTGTCCTGAGTGGGCCAGGCTGGCCGCCAGCAGGGCTGAGAGGTCGGCCATCGTCCAGCCTTCTTTCCTGCTTTTCCGTCTGAGCCATGCTACCACCCTTGGGAAGGCAGACAACATGTTTTCTCCTTCCTTGGAACTTCCTCTTCAAAAAAGACCTGGGAGAGACTGTCCTGCAGGACAGACGCCTAGTAAATGCCAGCGGCTGCTGTCAGAGCCCAAGTCCCTGGGGTCCCTAGCCCTAGGGATGAGGGGCTGAAGGGAATTCCGGGGACCCCCTGGCTCCCTGCGGGCGGATGGCAGGGGCCGCCCGCAGCCTGGCTCTTCGGTGTGTGTTTCTCCTGAATGCATGGAGTCTCCGTTTCCCTGGAGCAGGTCCCCGTTTGTTCACCCAAGAAGTTGCCACAGTGAGTCAGGCGTTCAGCAAGCCTCTCGGCTCTGGTCCTCCCAGCAGAGGCCTCCGGCTAACGGCCTTGCGTTTGCATTGCCCTGGCTGTGTCCTGTGGGCACCACCTAGGCCAGGGACGGCGAACCTCGCAGAGCTTTCAGTGATACGAACGGCCTGCCACGGCACGCATGCCACAGGTTCGCCACCACCGATTGTACGTCAGTCACCAAGAAGTGACTTTTTCTCTTGTGGATGGGGCGCTGCTTCCAGTTCTGTGTTGTTTCATCTCTGCCATCTATTTCTGCCTGTGCACATGGTCTGCAAGCGCTGCGCCCCTCGAGGCTGCCCGTTCAGGGCAGGTCCACGGAGAGGCGCCGGGCTGAGCCTGTCTCTGGGGCTGGCCGCCGCCTCCGTCTCGTGGTGGGAAGCGGGCACTGTGCTCCGCTGGAGAGGGGGCCCGGGGCGCTTGGGGCCACGGCTGGTGCCCAGGGCCTGGTGTGTGCTGGCCAAGCACTCTGCCCCGGAGCTGCAGCCCCAACCCGGTACGGCGAGTCTTCACGGCTCTGGACAAGCAGCTGCTCTGCGGTGCCCTCTGTGACGAACGTGACCTGTCAGGTGTCCCGCAGTGTGCCTCAAAGAGTGGGCCCAGGACAGACAGTCCCATTGCGCTGGCTTCAGGTCCCAGCTGGAATCTTGATCCCCAGGCTAAACATACAGTGTCTAAAACCGAGAGCCCGGCAAGAACCCTCCTCCCACACCCTGACATCCGCCTTTCCCAGGTTTTGACATCTCTTCTAAAGCTTAATGCGCTCTCTACCCGATTGGTATCACTGCAGAATTCAGTCTTCCTGCGCCTCTTCCCTGCTGGCCTTTTCAGAAGTAACCCTGTTTAGCCAAATGGTTTATTTTTTAAGCACTTACTTATTTTGCTGTACAGCACTGGGACTTGACCCAGGGTCTCATGCAAGCCAGGCAAGTGCTCAGCCTCTGAGCTAGGGTCCCAGGCACCCCACCCATCAAAAAAGACATTTTCCTTTTTATTTGGAGACAGGGTCTCGCTAAGCTGGCTTTGCACTGTCATCCTCCTGCCTCTGCCTCCCAAATCACTAGGGTTACAGGCAGGTGCCACCGCACCCAGCTTTACATTATCTACACGGATAGAAAGGTAAAGGTTGCATACAGGAATGGGGTGGCATGTAATGGTCACACCACGTACACACTGCATGATGTTTGTATCGGTTTAATCGTATTTATTTCCTGGTATTCCTTGGTATTCTTTGTGGAGAAAACACTCAAGATGCTTGTCGCATTCTGAAATCTATCTACAGTCACCACACTGGACAGTACTACCCCATAGCTTCTTGCTCTTAACTAAGTTACTACCACTCTAAGTGGTATCTGTAAGTGGTAACTGGCACTCTAGACTTCTACAAGGTCCGCTGGTTTAGATTCTACCTAATAAGGAGGCTTGCAGTGCTTGCCTGACTGATTTCACCTAACACAGGGATCTCCACTTCTATCCATGTTGTCAGAAGTGAGTAGGTTTTATTTTTTACGGCTGAACAGTACTCCACAGTGTGTATGTAACACATTTTCTTTATTCATTCATCAGCTGGTGGACAGTTAGGTTGTTCCCATTTCTTGGCTGTTGTGAACAGGGCTACAATTACTGTGGGAATGGAAGTGTCACCTGGATGATGACTATTCTATCCTCTCATCCATTAGAAGGAAAGCCAGGTTTATGATACAATTTCCTTCCATCGTGGCTCCTGCTCCTTACCTCCTCTGCTGTAGGTGGTTCTTGTCTGACTGCTGGACACAAAGACCACTGGAGTTATTACATCATGTCTCACAAAGCTAGATTGGTCCCATTTAGAATTTTTAAAATGTGAAAGAACTTTGTAGCCGGGCATGATTGTGCAGGCCTGGAATCCCAGCACTTGGGAGGCAGAGGCAGGAGGATCGTCATAAATTTGAGACCAATTTGGGCTATACAGTGAGCTCTAGGCCAGCCTGCACTACCTCACAAGACTGTCTCAAACTAAATTTAAAAATATACAGTGATGAGAAGGTGTAAATCAAATGATGAAATGTGTAGCATTTACACATAACCCAGTGCCCCTCTCAATCCCAGTTCCTGGGTGTCATTTCTTTTTTTTTTTTTTTTTTTTGCGGCACTGGGGATTGAACTCACAACTTCGTGCCTGCCTGACAGGCATGTAAGCCGCTGAGCCAAACTCCCAGCCCTGGTTTTTTGAGGCAGGGTTGCACTGTGTAGCTCAGGCCAGCCTTGCGCTCACGTTGTAGCCCAAGCCAGCCTTGAACTTACAACGCTCCTCCTACCTCAGCCTCCTGAGTGCTGGGATTAAAGGCGTGCACCACCACACCCAGCCTGGGTGTCATTTCTAACAGTTCGGGTGAGATTCTTCATGGATCAAATGAGGAGCTGAGAGAGGTTCTACACCTTCGAGAAGGTTGTATGATTTCAACACACTGAAATAACTTTCTCTAACCTATTTAGGGTATGGCAAAAAATAAAATATACTCACTGTGTAGTGACAATTTCACTGCAGTGTGCATTGGCTAACACAACGTGTGATTCTGAGTACAGCTGTGATGTTTTCTTAGATTCCTTCCTTAAAGGAGAAGTAATAGAGTAAGTTGAAGCTCAGCTACCTAGTGATTTTGCTCCAAACCCTGTACAAATCAGTATGCATAAATGTGAATGTAGCCGGTGAGGTGGTACATGCCTATAATCCCAGCACTTGAGAAGCTGAGGCAGGAGACTCACTGGGAGTTTGAGAAGCTGAGGCAGGAGAATCACTGGGAGTTTGAGAGACTGAGGCAGGAGCATCACTGGGAGTTCGAGGCCAGCCTGAGGTACATAGTACATAACGCAGGACCAGTGGGGCTACACAGTGAGACCCTGTCAGGGAAAAAAATTTAAAAATTTAAAAGTGAATGTGTAGGATACTTGGGTGAGTTGATAAACGTGATAGGAGACATGGCCTCTGTTGTTTCATATATATGAAATAGCATTTTATTTGCAGAACATTTAAAAAGTGGAGAAAACCACAACAAAAATAATGACCTGTAGACAGATCCCATTTCTTTGCTGCTCTAGTTACAACTGTGTCAGCAGAGATACTAGCAGTTTTTTATTAAAAAAAAAGAAAAGATAGGAAAGTTTTGGTATTTAAACAAATTGACACACCCCAGCACTTGGGAGGCTGAGGTAGGCGGAGCGTTGTGAGTTCGAGGCCGGCCTGGGCTACAACGAGAGTGCAAGGCCGGCCTGAGCTACACAGTGCGACCCTGCCTCAAAAAACCAGTGCCGGGAGTTTGGCTCAGCGGCTTACGGGCCTGTCAGGCAGGCGCGAGGTTGTGAGCTCGATCCCCGGTGCCACAAAAAAAAAAAAAAAAACTTGACACACACTTTATACTGAAAGAAAAAAAACGCTCACTTCCACGAGACTGAACACTAATGCAGATTTTACAAAGTAGCCAGCAATCTCCTGCTTCCCATGCTTCTTGCTGGGCCAGGAACGAGCCCAAGGGCATCTCGGGTGCCTGCGCAGACACAGAGCTGGCCATCTGATGAGCTGTGGGAGTTTCCAGGAACCTCTCAGTGGGTCATCCCTGCAGAGTATCTGGTGAAATCTCATGAAATCAGCTTTCTGCTTTAGAAATACTTCCTAGTAGTTTTTTCGTTTTTATTAGTACATGTTTGTAGTGCATGATGATCACATGCCTCATGGGGAGTTAGTATGCACACATCTTAACGCCTTTTTTTTTTAAATTTCTCTCTTCCCTCAATCCATCTCTTGGTTGTCTTTTCATATGCAAAAGATCTATGTTTCTCCTTTCTTATGGCAGAGTAGTACTCCACTGTGTATAAATACCACATCCTTTTTTTGTTGTTTTTTGAGGCAAGGTCTTGATATGTAATTCAGGCTGGCCTTGAACTCACCATTTAGCCTAGGCTGGCCCCAAATCTGTGAGTGCTAGGATTATAGTCATGGACTACCAAGCCCAGGACCACCTTTTCTTTATCTATCCGTCTGTTGATGGACTTATAGGCCACTTCCAAGATTTAGCTCTTGTGACTTGTGCTGCTATAAACATGGGTATGCGTGGATCCCTGGAATATGGTGTCTTTAGCTCTTTTGAGAAGATACTTGGAAAGGGAACAGCTGGGTCCAGTGAAGTTGTTTGGTGAATCACCATTGTGAACTACCTAATGGTTCTATTAGTGTGCATTCCCACCGACAATACAGAAGCACAACACACACCACCCCCCTTCACCAAACTTGCTAATACCTGGTTTCTTTATGATGGCCATTCTTGCTGGAATAACGATCTCATTACTGTTTCTGTTGTGGTTTGGTTTTTTTCAAAGGATTTCGCTATGGAATTCAGACTGACCTTGAACTCTATGTAGCCTAGGCTGGCCTCAAACTCGCAGCAATCCTCCTGCCTGTCTCTAAAGTGCTGGGGTTACAGACATGCACCACCATGTCCAGTCCTCATTGTTTTAATTTACAATTTCTCTAACGGCCAGAGATGCTGAACATTTTTTCATGTATTTATTGGCCAGTTGTATTTTTTCTTCTGTGAAGTTTCTGTTCCATTTCAGTTGCCCACTGATTGGGTCTTTTGTTTTGGAAGTCTAGTACTTTTGAGTTCTGTATGTATTCTACATATTAGTCCTCTGTCCAAGAAGCAGGTAACAGAATTTTTTCCTATTCTGTAGTTTGTCTCTTCACTCTGCTGGTTGCTTCCATTGCTGTGCAAAAGATTTTAATTTGATATGATTTTTGGTGTTCTTACACAATTGTGGTTCTGTTCTGACTAATCCTAGCACTTGGGAGGCTGAGGCAGGAGGATCACCGTAAGTTTGAGGCCAGCCTGAACTATATAGCAAGACCCTGTCTTAAGAAATGTTTTAAATACATAATTAGTAAAAACAAACAAACAAAAACAGGCAGCAACCAATTAGAATAGGAATCACTAATAATGTCGGAGCCCGAAGCCTCCATCCTGGCCCGGTGGTAGCCTCCGGCCCTGTGGGGATCCAGCAAAGCTGCTGTTCACCAAGTCACATGGAAGTCGTGCTCCAGCGTCTCAGCAAGGACCCAGCTGAACCTCAGCCCCGCATGGACGGAGCTAAAAGGCAGTGCAGGTGCCCTAGAAACCTAAGGAATGCAGCGCTGCGTCTTATTTGGAAAACGCACATTACGCATATTTTGTGTGCGTGTTCAATCAAATTACAAACCTCAAAATATCAGGGAAATCTGGATTTTTTTTAATGCGTTGGACCCAAAGGATGTACCATAAGGACTTTATGAACTCTAAAGGCTTCAGGTCTAGAATGAACTTTAGAACACTTTTAAAACAATCGCCTCGTCTTGTCTGTGAGCCTGAGGACCACGAACACTGTCTCTCACAGTTAGTGGCCTCGGAGTTGAACTCTTTCCGAATACCTCGGGTTTTTTCCTTTTGCCAGCAGAAGCAAACTGCATGAATTGGCTTCCCCAAACCAAGAAACAAGAACAAACCAGAACGCAGTAAAAGGCGTGGGAGCTTGTGAGGAGCGCAGTGTGCCGGCACCTGAGCGCTCTTCCTTGTTGGGACACAAAACCACCACCTTTGGGAGGGGGTCACCGTCACACTGCACAGGGTGGTAAAGCCCCGTGGCCACAGCAGGTGTGGAGCCCGACTCTCTTCCCTCTGCTCTGTCTTAGCCCAACTCCTGCAGCCCCGCGCCTCTGCGCCCCCAAAATCACGCAGCCCCGCGGCCTAGCACCCCCAACTCCTTCAACTGCATGCCTCTGTGCCCCTGACCCCTGCAGCTCCGTGCCCCGTGCCCCTACACCCCGTAACTCCTGCAGCCCGCGCCTCTGCGCCCCGTGACTCCGGGCTCACGGGGGCAATACCCTGAGCCCGACCTCGAGTCCGAGCCGGCTGCGGAGGCCCTGGATCGCCGCTGCCCAGCCCGCGGCACCCCGGGCCGCCGGACCAGCACCCTCGCGGTCGTCCCCTTCCGGGTGCAGGAGCGCGGGAAGCAGGGGGCAGCGAGGGGCGGCGGCGGCGGAGGCTGCAGCGCGGGCTCCCGAGACAGTCACTCCGACGCGAGCCCCACCGTGGGGCCCCCGCTTCCCCGGGGCCGCAGACCGGGCCGCCCACCCCTCAGCAGAGGCCGGGGTTCGCCTCCCCGCGCCTCGCACGCCTCGCCGCCCTCCCGCGCCTCCGCGCATGCGCCGGCCGTCCCCCGCGGCGCTCTTTCTGGGAACAAAACTAGCGCCGAGCCGCGGAGCTCCGCAATTTGCGTAGACCCGAGCTTCCGACCGCTCCGACCCTCCGAGCGGCGTCCGCGAGGGGCGTCGCTTCCCTGCGCGAACGGCGCTTCCGGAGCGCGCGGCGCGTACGCCCGTCGCGTAGCACCCATAGGCGGACGGGTTGCGCCTGCGCAGAGTACTCCGCCCGCCCGGTACGCTATTAGCGTATCGCAGCGAGGGACGCCCGGGCCTGCGCGACGCAGTTGGCGCAGCGGGCGTTGGTGAATCCACGACTTGGTGCAGCCGGGTTTGGTACCGAGCGGAGAGGAGATGCACACGGCACTCGAGTGTGAGGTAACTATAAAACCCCGATTTGTTTACATTCCCTCCCCCAGAACCGGCCCCGTGCGCCGCGGAGCCTGCGAGGCCCGGGACGCGGCGGCAGGCGGGCGAGGCGGCGGCCGGGGCGGGTCCCGCGGGGCGGCGCGGGGCTGCGGCGGGGCCGGGGCGGGCGGCGGGCGGCGGGGACCCGGCTCGGCCCGCGCCCCTATCCCCGCTCCCCGGGTGGCCTCGCCCGCCACCCCCGCCGGCCGCCCCGCGCCGCCGCGCCGGGCCTGAGCGGGCCGGCCGGGCTTTGTTCCGGGACCGTGGTGGGGGCCGAGCGGCGGGGAGCGGGACCCCGGCCTCGCCTGGCGCCGGCTGCCCGAGGGCCGGGCGCGCGCGGCCGTGACGTTGAGGTCTCGCGGCGCTCACGTGGGCGCCGCACGTGGCGTGGGCCTGCCGCGGGGACGGCTCGGGGACGCGGGGCTGGCTGGCGGGGCTTCCCGGCGGGGGATGCGCGAGGGCGATCGCCGGGCCTGCCTCCCGCTCCTCCCGTGTGTCTCGGGAGCAGCTCCTGGAGCAGCGCCAGCCCGGGGCAGTGCAGGTTCTGTGCGGTCTCTGGGATGTGTTTCCGAATTGCATGTGAGTGAGGGGCGGCTCGTAGCGTGCAAAAACCGGAGATCGAGAATTTAATTGTAATGCAAACGAAAGCCTCGACTCCACACCTCAGGATCGGTCTACACCGAGCCTCCCTTTTCCGCAGCTATCTCTGTACCTTCTTGCTGCGAGTCCGTGTTTTCCTAGACCGTGAGAATCCATGCCAGCTAACCCGCATCCTGTCTGCCCGGAACATTTCACCGGGGATCGAAACAAGTATCCAATATCAGTGATACCTGCTGTGTAGAAACGAAACAAGGATATGCTGGCAGGCGTTTTTAGCCTTTCTGTTTTGTGATGTGCACATGGTTTGAAATACTGTCAGATAGGTAGGATTACAACAGAAACCCATGATGAAAATAACCCCTACTTTGGGAAAGCATTAAATTCCAACAGTAGCGCGCACGATGACTAGTCAGGACTGTAAGTGATCCTGAAAAAATGTAAATGGTTTCTTTCAGGTATTTCATCTTGTACTTTTTGCCTGCCTTTGGGACTATAAAGGAATAATTACATTTTGGTGGTTAATTAAAATTAAGATACGCTTGTTTTTCCCTGTCCAAATTCACAAAACTGAATCCTGTCTACAGAACCTTGTGCAGTAATGACTGAAGCTGTTTGAAAAGATGTGTTTGGGAGATCTGTTGTGAGACTGCAGCCTGTCAAACAGGTGGTCAGATGTGGATTTGCCTAGCATGTTAGTCCCGAAAACATTTTGGAGTTTGAGGTATTTTAGATTCCCATTTTTGGCATGCTCAGCTTGTACTTCAGTCACGAATTTCAATTCCAGTAGCAAAAGCTAGCACAATTCTTTTGCTGGATCTTTTTTAAGCATCCAATTGGAAGTACTTCGAGGAGGCCTCAGGTTTAGAACGCAGGTACTGTTGTAGGGGATGTGTCCTTTTTTAAAATTTTTTTTTCTAATTTATGGAAAGATAGGATGTAGGTATTATAGCATGAAAAATTATTCAGCAGCTAAGGTGATCACTTGCTTTTTAAAAAAAATTTTTTTTTACATGGTACAGGGGATTGAACCCAGGAAGTGCTGTGCTACAATCTTCAGCACTTTGTTTTTTGCTCCATTGTCCAGGCCTAAAACTTCAGACACTCCTGCCTCATCCCCGACCCCATCTGTTTTCAAATAAAGAAAATAAAGCATACTCGTCGGTATTATTTTGTTTTGTCCACCCTCTTCCATTTTCAGTGTTGGCCAGTGTTAGAAACAACGCATGGCTTTGGGGTGGCATTAAAGGTTCCAACCCTGGATCTACTGTTAACGCTGGTTACCTTAAGCAGGTTGCTTTCAGTCTTTTGTCTGTGAACTTCAAGCACTATGAAACTTACCTTCTGAGCTTACTGTGACCCTTGAGTGAGGTAATGAACCTAAGTGCTGCAAATCCATTATTTAATCCTTTTACTTTTTTATATAATTTCATCTTCTTGTTGGTTGTGGAGTACTGTCTCTTCTTGTGGTTTTGTAACCCCCGAATAAGGTTTGATGATTTCTACCAGTCCTTTGGGAGAAAACAATTACCCTACTGTTTTTATTTTGTTACTCGTGTAATAAGTGCGGAGCTTTTCCTGCCTTTCTTGCATTTTCTGTTCTGTAATTACACACCATTTTCCCCAAACGGCCTTCTTCAGTGGGCCACGGCTTTCTGTCACGGAGTGCTCACGATGCATTAAAGGAATTTTCAAAGCTTGTTTGTGTACCTCTTTAATCAAGTTTAAAAATACTCATTGGGGAAAACCCCTTAAGTTTAGCATTAATTTAAGAAAATACTTTGAATAAAAGTGTCAGCTTTTACCTGTGTAGTGTGCATCTTATGAATGAAAACTAATATTCCTAAATTGGACATAAAGGAAAGTAAATAGTAGGAAATGGAAGAGAAATTTAATCAAAACAGAGCTAAATTTTTACCCCAATTTCATTTTAAGCCACCTTTCCTTACAGTGTCATTCTTGTGAAGGTGATATCGCAGGGGGGCTGTGGGCACAGTCCACGAGAGTGGTTGTGTAGTGTTCAGGACCCTCGGCTCCAACCCCATCACGGCAGTGCGTCTATGTTTATATCCTATGTCTGTGGCTACACAGAACTCAAAAGATAGCTCAAGTTGTGCCCATAGGGCGCCCTGTGGAATCCTCAGCAGTTTGCTGCTGCCCCCTAGCGTTCGGTTGCTCTCGAAGTTTTCTTGAGATCTCACATGCACCCTGCTGCCAGTGCCAGTACACCACCTTGAATTACAGGGCGAGTCTTCAGCACCGTACACCTGGTCTACCTTTCCTTAACGTACAGCTGGTTAGAGTGGCGAGGTAAATGGATATGGCCCTTCTGAGTTGCTTTCATGACTTTGCCTCCCACTTTCCAAATAAGGAAAAATTTGGGGTGGAGATACAACCATACAATGTTAACAAGTTACTTTGTAAAAGCATGTGTAGTTTTCTTTTTCAAAAATATTTTAAAGGTATATCTTTGAAATTAATTTTTTATATGAATAATAGCTTATTTGATCTGGGGTACTTGTCTTGAAAGGGTGTTTTTTTTTTTTTTTTTTTTGCGGCACCGGGGATTGAACTCACAGCCTTGCGCCTACCAGGGCAGGCACTTTAGCCACTGAGCCAAACTCCCGGCCCTGGTTTTTTGAGGCAGGGTCGCACTATGTAGCTCAGGTCGGCGTTGCGCCGCGTTGTAGCCCAAGCCGGCCTCGAACTCACAACGCTCCACCTACCTCAGCCTCCCGAGTGCTTGAAAGGGTGTTTTAAAAAAATCTACTTTGGCTTAATTTAGTTCCATATAACTGTATTGTTTCATCTGTATTAATAAAGTTTGAACATATCAAATTCACATGGTGAGGTTTTAAATTTATTTTGAGCTATGACGTAAATGATTTTTGAAAAAACAAAGTTTCAAGGTCCTTTTCATAACAAAATTTCCTGTGGTTACTTATGTAAATGCTGAGGTTTCAGGTTATACAAGTTATCAGCATTCCAATCTATCTCTTCCTTATTCTCTAAATTCCGTGGGTGGGCTCCCCAGTGACCTTTAGTTTCTCTGACATAAATATATTCTTGGACAATAAAAATGTAGTGGAATATTTAAAAATGTGCTCAGTAGGTAGTAAAGCAGTTTACAATAGCAATATTGAAAGTATTTGCAACTGCTTAGGAAATCTAGGATGATATCCAGAAATGTTAGAACAACAAAGTAATTTATTGTCATATCACATGAATAGCTGAAATTGTGTTTTTCTCTTTTGTCAGAACATAACGCTTTTAGACTGTCAGTTTACAAAGTTGGATATGTAATGGATTTTTAATGTTAAAGATGTTAGAGTAAGATGCTAGTGGTAGTTACAGGTTTGTGCATGTATAAGTATAAAATCCTATTAAAGTAGCATTTATCTTTACAGTTTAAAAGTAAACAATAGATGATTGTGTAATTCTATAAATACTTTGTGATTACTCAGATTAAAGATGTTTTACTGCGGAAAGAGGAAAGTATCAGATGATACCAGTGCTCATGTTACTGTTTCCAGCAGGCATATCATCCTTGACTTTTTTTTTTGAGTACTGGGGATTGAACTCAGAACCTCGTGCCTGCCAAGCAGATGCTTAGGCCTCTGAGCTAAATTCCCAGCCCAGTGTTTTTGAGACAGGGTCTCACTATGCAGTTCAGGCTGGTCTTGAACTCACTTTGTAGCCCAGGCTGGTCTCGAACTCATAACGATCCTCCTGCCTCAGCCTCCGGAATGCTGGGATTAAAGGTGTGCGCCACCACGCCCAGCTGTGCCATGCACCCTCCTTTTGGAAATGACCCGTCCCAGTTGGAAAAGGTTTTAGGGATGAGAAAAGTGCAAATGTAGGAAATAACCTTGTGTTATTGGTGTGGCCCATGGAGCAAATTCACTGTCTTTGAGTTAAGTGTTTCTGGGCGGTAGTGTAAGTTGTGGTGGAGCCCACCGGCCTGACCTTTTCAGTTCTGCCCACCTGGGGTCTGCCTGTTCAATCTCCACGTGTCGCTTTCAGTGACGCTCTTCTAGGACAGCGGTGGTGAACCATCCTTGAGAGCTCTGAAAGGCTCGCCATCAGTGCTGTAGAACCCGAACGAGTAAAATATTTGAGTAGTAGGGCAGTCAGTGAGCTCTCAAGAGTGAGTTCTCAGGTGTCCTTAGTACCGCCCGCTCCCCTTTCCCCTTTCCATTTTCCCTCTGCTGGAGAAGGAGCAGCCCCGCAGCCTCGCTCTCTGGGCTGTGTCTCTCCTCCTGTAGCCTGGCCCGTGGCTTTCTCTTCACTAATGAGAACGGTGGTTGTGTCTTCCTTGTAAATTCTTCAGAGTAGGAGATATATAGTTTTTATTTTTATTTTATATAGAAGAAAAGTAAGAAACCAAAGTGAAACAATTTCACAGCCAACCAATAGAGTAATAATAATCACGTTGCATATTGTTATATTCACAGCAATTGTTTAGGGTATAAGATACAGACATGAAACATTGTCCAGAAAATTATTAGCACACAACTTTTGCCTCAGTGAATCAAGAGAAACCGGCTATATGACTATCTTTTTTGTTATGATTGCTCTATTATTTTCAAATAAACATTTTGTATTAAAAATGAAATCTGAAGATGACCCTGTGAAAACTACTTTTCGCTCAAAATTCTTTTTCTTTAACTGTCTTAAATAATTTTTTATATACATAGATTTTGTTTCAATTCGTCACAAAAGTGCAACAATGCAATGGTTACATATGTGTGACTTATTTAGTTCACTGAGAAGTATATTTTCAGTACTCATCCATTGAAGAGTGAAAATGTCTAGTTTTTTGTTCTTTATAGCTGAATAGTATTCCATTATATAGAAATACCACATCTTTTTTGTCTATTCCTCAGTCAAGGGGCATTTAGGTTGTTTCCAAGATCTGGCTATTATGAACTGTGCAGCTATACACATAGGTGCACATACATTGCTGTGGTAGGATGTTTTTAATTCTTTTGGAAGGATACCCAGAAGGGGAATAGCTGGGTCAAATGGGACCTCCAATCCTAGCTTTTTGAGGGCTCTCCACACTGACTTCCACAGAGGTTGCACCAGCCCGCATTCCCACCAACAGTGGAGAAGGGTTCCGTTTTGTCCACAGCCCCTCCAGCATTTGTTATTGGTTGACTTCTTAATACTAGCCATTCTTTCTGGGGTGAGGTGGAATCTCAGTGTTACTTTCATTTGCATCTCTCGAATGGCCAGTGCTGTTGAACATAGTTTATTTTTATTTAATTTATTTTATTAGTACATGTTTGCAATCCATGTAGTCTGCATTCACTCAGGGAGCAGATACGTATACATAACATACCTCAGTTCTGCTTTTGTTCCCCTTCCCATCTGCACCCACTTCCCTCCCTCCATCTCTAGGATTCCCATTCCTCATTTTCATTATTTTTGTTAGTGTTTTCTTTTTTGAGCAGTGTTTCTCTCTGTAGTTCAGGCTGGTCTTGAACTAACCTTGTAGCTCAGGCAGGCTTTGAACCCAGTGATCCTTCTGCCTCAGCCTCCCGAGTGCTGGGGTTATAGGCATGCACCACCACACCCGGCTTCCATTTTCATTATTATCATTAACATTACTGGTTGTAGCTCATTCGTGGGATACCCTTGTCTGTACCCGTTGTGGGTATTTGGTCCACGCACGTTTGTCACTATGCCTTCTCCCTGGCTCTGCCGCTTTCCCGCCCACCCTTGTCTCTTCTTCATAAAGCAGTGCACAGCTGCGTGCTTGCGGGCAGGGGAGTCCAGGTTTGGTCTGTTTCCTCTTGGTTCACCCTCCTGAGGGCGTCCTGTTACCGTGCTTACATGTGAAGAAGTACACTTTGAACTATGTTGCAAAAGAGCAGCTTTTGTGAAGGGATAATGGAAGACTGGTTTACACAGCTTGTTGGCATAAATGGAGTAATACTTGGTGTGTTACATAACACAATGGGAGCAGCAAGATAGATACTGAATGTAATACCAGGCACTAGTCACTGCAGCGTTCTGTATAAGACCGCATGTGACAGTCGTGTTACCGTACATGGGACAGTGTATGTGGTATGATTGAAAAACACAGTGAGTGCTTAGAAACTTTACTACAGCAAGAGACACACTGTGATTGATACCCTTCCAAACACTGCTTTCCCTGGGAGCACGTGTCTCTGTCCTTGCTGCTTTGTGGAATGGCTTTGGAAGTCCTCTTTCGGGTCTGTAGTTGTGCTGTCACGGTAGCCTCGAGGTCGTGAGCCCGTTCAGAATGTTCACCTTTAGTGGTCCTTTCCACTTGAGGGGGTCAGAGGTCACGCAGCGCCACCTGCCTGGAGAGGCTGGCTGGACCCTGCCGGCCGGAGCCTCCCTTCTGGGCAGCACTGAGCTGATTCGGTGTGCGAGAAAGCATGTTTTGAGGGGGATTAAAGGCAGTGTCCTTTAGTGTGATATTTTTAAAATCAAACATTCACCATTTACTTCGGTCACGCCTCCTAGACATATTATAAAATGATGACCATATTTTCTATTCCCATGAACTTTTAGAGAATAATATCACTGTATAAGTGTAATGTTTAGGATATACTTTTTTCTTCTAAGATTTTGGTTTTAAATAATGTTCTAGTTTTCTCAAAGTGAATAATTCAAATAATATAAATGGTGTAAATTCAGTTTATTTTCAAGAAAATAATCATACGTTTTAAAAAATTGAAGGAAATCAGAAGGTTATGCTAAAAATCAAGTCACTGAAAGATACTAAGAAAAAATACTCTGTAAATTCACTGTGAATATAATTTTGTATAATTTATAAAACAGCTGCTAAGGTTTTTCCTGATAATTTTCACCTATAAACAAGTACTTGGAAGTATTTTTGAGACTAAAAATACTTTAGTTCTTTTGGGATCATGGTATCTTAATGCTTTAAAAAGCTATTAAAGAAAGGGAGAAAAAAATTTAGAAATCAAGAGAAAATGCAAAACAGGCTGCCTCACATGCACGTGGACACGTGCAGTGGTGGGGAAGCGTTGTAGAGCAACCGCAGGGGCGGCGGGCAGTTCTGAAGGCTACTGGGCGGGCCAGCGGCTCTGAAAGACGCAGCAACCGTGGGCAAGTTGTGTCTTGGGAAGCTCAGATGTTGATAATGATATGGAGACATAGGGATGATTTTTAAAACTGAAACTAAAAAGGTAGCACCATTCCTGCTCCGGACCTGTACTCTGTCACTGCTGGTGGCCGCTCGGCCGCCCTCGGCCTCCAGGTGACAGTCTGGGTGAGGCCTGCAGCTAGACGCGGGAAGCTGGCACCGTTAGGGGCTCTCTCTCCCCACATCGTCTAACTAGTTACAAGCAAGTGTCCAAAAGTTCTGGCATCCATTGGGATTAAAATGCTTGCACAGTTTGACTAAACCTTGAGTTATAAGTGGTTTTTTCCCCACATGTGGTGTGATTGTTATTGGTTAAGTAAGCATTTTAAAAAATTACTGGGCTTTTTTTTTTCATTCAGACTTCCATGTGAATATAGTTTAAAGAATCAAATGGTTCTGTGCAGTTTTTCAGGGGAGATAAACCTGTCTTCCTCCTTCCGATGTCTCCTACCCAGAGGGTCGGGAGCCGCTTCAGTTCCTCACTGCGGCCAGGCCCACAGCTCACAGTGCGTCCGCGCTCCGGGGGGCTGTGGGGGGGGCTGTTTTTCCAGGGGGCTGTCTGAGGGGCGCTGTCTCCCGGGGGACTGTCTGGGGAGGCGCTGTCTCCTGGGGGGGCTGTCTGAGGGGCGCTGTCGCCCAGGGGGCTGTCTGGGGGGGCACTGTCTGGGGGGGGCTGTCGGCCGGAGGCCTCATCTGTGGGCCCGCGGGAGACCTCGTGCCCTTCCCATTCCGCCTGCCTTCGGTTGCCCGTGCTGCCTGTCTTCACTCAGTTCTAACTTTGTGTATTTAATAGTATCTTTTTACAGCTGAGCTGTTGTAGTAAACTGTTCCTTTCTTGCAATACTTTTTTTCTGGCATTAATAATTTCCTTATCTTTTTCCTTTTACTTCTTTCTGTCTGTATACATGTCAGAATCTGTGTCAGCTCTGTTTTGTAATGCGGTTCTGTAAGAAGAGAATATAGTTAAGGTGCCATGTTCAGGAATTCACATAGCTTTTCTATATGCTAGAAGTCGTTAAACGTGATAATAAAATTGTTGCTGGATTGGTAACTGAAAT
>RJWM01032278.1:0-21603 GCA_004363535.1 Dasyprocta punctata | reverse complement strand
GTAGCTGTCAAGCAAAGCAATATTTAAATCATCATTAGATGTGACAAAATGACACATTCCATAGTAGGTAAATCTATAATGATTTATAAATAAAAAAATTGTTGCTGAGGAATTATAAAAATAACAGGACATCAACTTATGCTGTAACAAACTAAATTTCTTGGAGGATACATTTTCCAAAAATAGAAATACAAGAAAACGTGAACATTACTCTGTTTCGAATGTGGTTTATCCTTCAGTCGCATGTTGAACCACTGCTCAGGCGACTGGAATTGAAGAGATGAAATCTTTACACTGTGAGGCTTTACTGGGTCATGGACAGGACTTTTGGGAACTGACCCTAATGCTGAGACCCAGCTGGTTCCCACCAGAGAGCATTGTTCTCCATGATCCTGACCTCTGGATCTGTCTCTGCTTCCTGTCTCACCATGAACCCACACACCATGATGTCACTGCCATCAACTTCCCCACAGGGCTGAGCTGTGGGGACCATGTGATTTGGACTTGCAGCCTCCAGTTCATTACATAAAGGAACCTATTGTCTTTATATGGTGCCAAGAGAATTCTATTCACACAACCATTTATTCACCTGTAGCCAGATAGAGGGAGAATTTACTTTCCCATTTCCATTGGAGAACTGAATAGTTTACACATGTTCTAAACCAAGACAGGGCTGTCCTGCACACAAGAGAAACTGTAACTGGAGACAAAAAATGGATGTTTAGTAATAAAGATATTTTAATGGTAAATTATTTCTCCAATCATTTCATTCTAAGTTTGGAAACTTCCCATATCAGTCCTAGAAGTAAGGAAGACTGAATGTTCCCTGTGCTTTCTGGAAAATAAACCTGAATCAATATATATATGTTTACATACATATGTTTCCTGCTTTTTATCCAACCTTTGTACTTACCATAGGGTTCTGTGTTCTGCAAGGTGCTGGGACAACTGCCCTCACCCTATGATCAAATTCTTAATAAATTCATATTTTGATTATCTTTTATTTTCAGTGACAGGTGGGCAAATAATGCAACCGCTGGGACCTAAACTCTGGTCTTTAACCAAGCTCCCTGGCAACAAACCAGAAAGAGGAAACATAACACAAAAACTGAAATTTTATCAAGGCTACAGATGCTGAGCCTACAAATGAAATTATGAAATTTTATATTACTTAAAACATTTGCTTCATGAAGATAGCAAAATTTTGCAGAGGTTTTAGCTAATAATATTATTGCTCATTGAATTTAGCAAACAAGGTGCAAAATATTAATTTTCTCTCTTCCTGGGAAGTAAAAATGACTTAGAGGAAACAAAGCAAGCAAAAGACATGAGACCCAAAAATACTGTTAATTGAAAGGAAACTGAGTTTTTCATTTGAAAATTAGATTTTAATGTGGCAAAACAAATAAAAAAATTAAAGAACAATTACAGGGATTCTTTATCTTCAATAACAAGTTCACAGGAAAACACTGATTGTGTAGAAAATATTATAAGAAATTAAAAAGTGGGATCACATCAGATTAAAAAGGTTTGCATATCAAAAGAAACCACCAACAGAATTAAGAAACAATCCACAGAATCAGAAAGAATTTTACCAGCTATTCTTCAAAGAACTAATATCCAAAATACATAAAGAATAAAAAAAAAAAATCCCTGAATTTAAAGACCCAATGAAAAAAGGGTCTTCTGAAATGATGAGACACTTCTGAAATGAAGAGGTACAAACAGCAAATAATACACGAAAAATGTTCAGCATCACTGTTCATTTGTAAAATTCAAATTAAAACAACAATGAGATTCCATCACATTCCAGGAAGAATGGTTGTCATCAAATCAAGAAATCAATCCATAATAAAAACTGATGAGGCTGTAGGGAAATGCAAACCTTCTCCTAATTTGAGAGTGCAAATTTCTACATTCATTATGGAAATTAGTAAGATGATTCTTCAAAAAGTTAAAATTAGAAGTTCCTTTTGATCCAGCTGTTCCCCTTCTTGGTATCTTTCTAAGAGTTAAAAGTAGCATGCCACAGATATGTACACCCATGTTTATAGCAGCAAAATTTGTAATGGCTAAAGTTTGGAAACAACCTGAATGCTCATCAACAGATGAATGAATAAAGAAAATGTGTTTTTTTTTTTATATGATGGAATACTACACTGCCATAGGGAGAGATAAACGAAAATCATTTTTAGGTAACTGGGTGCAGTTTTAGAACAGCTTTTAAAGAAATAAGACATGCATGTTTAAAGATCATATTCTTTCTTTTGTGTGAGAAATCCAAAGGGTAAATAAGGAAAAAAATGGAAACTAGGTAATGGGAGGTAGTTAAAGGGGTAGAGAAGGGATACAATAAAATAAGGATAAAAATTTTAAAAACTGAAAACAATGGAAACAAAGTCCTGTAAATGGAGAGGGGAAGAATTGAAAAGAATTAAGATACATTATGTACAGGTTCAAAATCTCTATGATAAGTGTGATTATCATGATCAGCAAGTATACCAGCACAAATTAATTTTAAAAAAGAAATAGATTAAAGGCTTACTTTGACTTCTAAAAACATTAATGAGTTCATAGTATTTATTCTGTGTCTGTCACGTGCCAGGCATTTTGCAATGATGCAGAAATATAAGCACATGTGAGAGTAATAAGTTTATAGTAGAAGAACACAGTAAATAAATAATTGATAAGGACTAAACCTTTGCAGTCAGTAAGTTTTGTAAATGAACAAAGTCATCAAGTTATTATCATTGAGGGGAGCAGTGTAGAAGAAGGATGTAGAGACCGATCACTCTATGGCGTGGAAATAGTTGGAGCAACAGCTGTACTGAGGAAGTTGACAGCCCCAAAGAGACCAGCACAGCACATCAGCAGGTAGAGGCCCACAGCTGGAGGTGGTCAGGTCATTGAGATGAACTCAGGAGGCCTCTACAAAGACCTCTGCCCATGATTTGATATTTATTCATGTTCAGCAGACACCTTATTTTTTTTTAAATGTTCATTTCTTCATGAGACATTATTTCAAGTAAGTTTCTCAGTTTCTATGGTTCTGCCCAGTTATCTTTGCCTGGCTCAGACTGCAGTATTGCTTACAACTGGTACTTGAGTGAAAATGTTGCAATTGTTCATCTGGATTTACTACTTGAAATGATATCACAGTTTCAGTTTTTTCATATGTAAGAATAAAATGAATTCAGATCAAAGTTATCATGGAGTTACTTGTTTAAAATTTTGCTGAATTATTATTATGTTTTTGGTCTAAAAGGTGTCCAAATTTCTCATGTCTGGAGCTGGGACATGACAGGTCACTGGGATCATGACACGAAAGGGTACATTTTCATTCTCATCCCTCACTCCTGCTTTTCCTGTCCCTGCTTCTGCACGGTGAGCACCTTTTTTCTACCCTGATGATCTGGCATCCTGCTATTGCTTTGGAGTCAGCTGAGTGTGGACTGAAATCATGAGCCGAATAAGTGTTAGCTCTTTTAATGTATGATGCTTGGGTATTTTCTCCAGATAAGAAAGTGGGTAAGGCAGATATTGGTACCAGAGAAGAGGAGTCATTGGTGTGGCTGTATCTGACCATGTGGTACACAGTCCTATAGTCATGGTTCTCAGGAGGAGTTTGGAAAGTTTTGGAGATACCTGCTAGACCTAGAGTGTTGTAAGCTGAGTTTAATGGGAGAGCCTCATCACAGACCTGAGGACCTTAACACTGGTAGAAAACTGTTCCATTAAGACCAGGCTCAGGAAGTTTCAGTTGCGAATAAGGACTCATTGTCAGTTGGACTCAATGCCATGTGTGTCATGCTCTGGCTGAAAATTTGTCTACATTTCTCTCATGTCTGGAGATTTGGTTGGAAACACATTAATTTTCAGTAGACTAAATAATCTGACAGAGAAAATGTCAAGGTGGTCCAGCTTTCACAAATGGGCACTGCTGGTTGCTTTTAGCCAGCTATCTGGTGAAAATCATGAGTAAATGGTAGAACTGAGTAGTTTGACTTTGGCATCCTTGATGTTGTGCCAGTCATACAGGCATCCAGATGCAAGAGTTGTGGGTTCATGGAGGTGTCTACCCATGAATAGGAAGAAGGCCTGGGAGAACATACCGTGCATACCTTAGAGGGTGGTGAGTGAAGCTGTGAGAGTGAAAGAAAAATTGAGGAGCCCAGGACATTGGAGGAAGCAGGAATGAGTAACATCTACTGAAGAAAGTCATGGACATGAACTCTTGGCAGTACTATGAGGCCAGTGCTGCTCACATCTTACCACAACCTATCCTAGGTGCTAGACATAGAACTTCAGGATTTAATGTTTTCCCTGCTGGGCTTTGATCTTTCTTTGGCCTGATTATTGTCGATTGCCCTTTTCCTCCTTTTGGAATTGGAATGTTTACCATGTAGATAATTGTCACCGGTGTTTAACTAGTTTGTTCTGGTATTTTTTTCTTTCTTTTCTTTGCTGCAAAGGTTAATAGCTAAGTGTTTCCTTTAAATAACAGAGGAGACTTTACAGTTGGACTTTTTCTACAATAGTGAAACTGTTAAAACTCTGTCAACTCTAAGATATGGATTAAATGTATTGTTTATAAAGAGATGGATGCTATGTTTTTTGTATATAATTTTGAATTAAATAAATATTCATGAAAATATGGCACAATTACCCCTTATACTCCTTATTAACCCCTGACTCATTATTAACATTGCATCCCCTTTTTTCCACACTTAGCCCTCCCTCTTGATATTGCCCTTATCAGTTGAAAAGTTAGTGACCACTTCCTATAAATATTTCATGATGTATTTTCTAATGATATGAACATTCTCCTGTAGTTAAGGAGTAGTTACTAACTTTAGAAAATACAGCCTTAACACAACACAATTGAAGAAGAGTTTTGGATGGACAAAGAGGGCACAAATGGAGAACATTCAGAAACACTAAAATAATTCCACAAAAAGGGACAAATGTGGGATAACACCTCATGATGTGAGAGTCTGAGGAACAGTTACATAGTATCCTGAGTGTCTGATGTACAGAGATAAGGAAAATAACCCATGAGTACTCACAGTCCCTATTTACCATGTGTCAAAAGGCAGGTCTCACATTGCATATTTTCTTGAGAGCTTCTGTGACATCTTTGTACCTAAAACTACAGATTAGGGGGTTCAGCATGAGAGTGAGGATTGTGTAAAACACAGACACCACCATATACTTCTCAGGGGTGTGGTAGGAGCTGGGCAGCATGTAGGTGTAGACGGCAGCACCATATGAGAGGACTACAGCCCTGTGGGAGGAACAGGTGGCCAGCACCTTTTTCTGGCCCTCTGCTGAGTTCATCCTGAGAACAGTGAGGAGGATGAAGGTGTAGGAGCTTGAGATTACTGCGACTGGGATGAGGATCGTGAGGACACAGCACAGGTACATAAATGTCTCGTAGAACAAGGTGTCTGAGCAGGAAAGCTTCATCACTTCACGGACCTCACAGAAGTGGTGGATCTTCCAGGATCCACAGAAGGGAAAGGTCATGGTCACAGAAGTCAGCATGAAGCCATCAACTGACCCCAGGAACCAGCAATCAATGGCCAAGAAGAAATATGCTCTGTGGCTCATCAGGATGGGGTCACACAGGGGATGGCAGATGGCTGCATAGTGGTCATAGGCCATGGCACCTAAAATAAAAAACTCTGAACTACCAAGTGTCAAGTAGAGGAACATCTGCATCCCAAACTCAGGGGCAGAGATCTTGTTCTCACCCAGGACCTGGTCTGTAAGCATCTAGGGCACAGTTGTAAGAATGTACAACAAGTCCATGAGAGACAACTGGCTGATGAAAAAGTACATGGGAGTGTGGAGGTGGCTGTCAGAGTGAATCAGAGGATCAGGAGTGAATTTCCAGACAAGGTAATCAGGAAAATCACAAAGATGACCCTGCAAATCAGGGCTGAGTGTCTGGATTGACGGAAGAGTCCCACCAGGATGAAATCCTCCCATCCAATGTGGCTAGACTTCAAGGTGGTGTTATCCATGGTATTTCAACTAGACTATGAAGAAAAGTTTGGGGTTAATGTAAAGTGACCCTTTTAAAAGACTGTTTAATGAGCTTACTGTAGGTGTATGCACAAATATGATTGCACTAAACAGAGGAAGTCCCAAAAGCCTGTGGACTGTGTGGACACACATACATTGTCTATATCACTTTCTTAGTAATTGACAGTGAAGTTCCACACTTCAAGGTCATGAACTTTTTTGTGACACTGGGGTGTATGGACAAGTACAGAATATTTACAAAATAACTGCCCCTGTTAACATAAACAGCAAATCATTGCAAATAAGAGAAATCAAATTCCTTAATCCTTGAATTTTCATTGTTAAAATATGAAATAAATTCAGTCTTTGTTTTTAAGATCTAATTAGGTATTAAGTTGAATCAGTGTATGTTCCATATATGACATATTTAAAATAACTGAAACATAATTGCATGAAATAAACAGTAAACAGTTGTATTCACTCTACCCGCAGGATCAGGCCATTTGGGGAGAACCTGTGGCTTCGTGGAGTGATGCTCACATTCCCACATGAAGGGCAGGATCTTCACACAGGATTGGAATGCAAGACTTGGAAGGAGGTAGGTGACAGTCTCTCAAGAGGGCCAGACATCAATCACAGCTCGAACTGACCCCAACCCTCCCTGCTTCTGTCCACTCTACCTTAAAGAGGAAGCAAATAATATTTGACTTCAGAATCAGGTGAGGCAAAGTGAGGAAAGGTCTTAGAAGAGCACCAGACACAAATAAATAAACATAGGTGCTTTTGGTTAACGTCTGCACTAGACGTTCTGCAGAGGTGACCTTAGAGAGGGTGGTCACTGCTACTGTTCTGTGAGATGCATTGCTCCAGCTCTGCATCACTCCACCCTCCCTATGTTCAGATTCCTTTCTGGCCAAACTCATATTTTAAATCATCCTGCTGGGCTCTTTTCTCTTAATTTCCTACATAAATCTGGCTAAAAGCCCCCAGCAATAACCATGCCACTGCTTCAGCATTCCACTGCCTTGAGATTTCCTCCACCAGATTAATCAGTCCATCACCCTTAATCTCAGTCTCAGGCAAAGTCTCTGGGCATGGGCCCAATGTAGACAAACTTTCTGCCAAGCCATAACACACATCGTGTGGAGTTCAGCAACCAATGCAGTCCTTCTTCCCAGCAAAAACCTCCCGAACCTGGTCTTTACCAGCAGGTTTTCCAACAGTCTTCTGGTCTCCTGAGCTCTGACCAGAATCTGCTCTACAAAACAATCTAAGTTGTTTCAGCACCACTCTTTCAGGCAACATCTCCTAACCTTTCCAAACTCTTCCCATAAGCTGTTCCCAAAGGCCCTTGAACCACATGGTCAGGTTAGTCACAGCAACGACCCCACTCCTCTGGTACCAAATTCTGTATTGGTTACTTTTCACTCGTTGCTGAGACAAAACACCTGACACTCAAAATTAGGGAAGGAAAGGTTTATTTAGCTTACAGTTTTTGGAGGTTTCAGTCCATAATCAGTTGGCTCCAAGGTGTGGTGGCATGGCACTGGGGCAACACTTCAAGGCAGAAGCCAAGCAAAAACAACCAGAGTAAAAGGGGCAAGAGCAAGCCACTTTTCCTCCCTTATATTGTACACAGGACACCCGCTCCCTCCAGGGTGGGAGTGGCTTCACAAATATCCTTGCCTCCCTTTGCACAGGATGAGGATATTTATAAAGTAAGAATGCTGGCTCTCTGCTGAGTCTCTAAGTTAAACTTCCCACCTTCTCAAATTGACACAATGACCAGGTAACTGCTTGTGCTCTACACCCCAGGATGTAGAGCTGCTGCCTTACTTAATTAAGCTTCTAGTCTTCTCAAGTTGACACAATGTATAAACCATAACATTTATTGATCTTATAGAAGAGGAGACCAGAATGGTGCTCGCTGGAGACTGGAGAGGGCAGCAGGGAGGAGACTGGTGGAGGAAGGAGCAGGGGCCATCAGAACTCACTCTGGGGGGGGGGGGGTCATACCTGAGGTTCATGCTGTATTAGCATGAAAGTCATGATCTGAAACTTTTTGTCAAAATATTTTATCATCTCAACATGAATAACAAATCCTGTCACTGCCAGTCAAGCATTTTGAGAAAACTCAATAGATCTTGGAAAAATTAACCTAATTTCCCAGAAATAGCAGCACTGGAAGACTATCGTATATTCCCTGTGCTTTTGTAATTCATCTAAATATTGCATCTATTTTGAAATGAACCACTTTCATTGTCTAATGTAATAGTCATATCCATTTATTACATCAGAATCCTTTGACTAATCAGTGAACTCGCCAGCCACAGCAATGTCACCTATCAGGAACTGCTCTATCAGCAATGTGTTTTGAGTCATAGATCATTGATTACTTCTTCCTCTTTCACAGCTGCTTGACTGGACTGCTTTTTTCCCTACTCTGTTTCTCTGCCCCTGAGCCTCTCATGTCCTCATTCTTTCCAGTCCTGTGGGTTATTTTATCATCCTCAAAACAGAATTGTAAATATTCCCTCTGCTTCTCCATTGAGCTGTTCTGTTCTCTTACCTTTCTATTCCCTCCCAATTTGTCTCAGAGCAAGAAAGTCTCCCTGCTTCACAAGACCGTGGTACAGTTCCTCAGTATCTTACACCGGGAGCACTTGTTGAGATATATGTATCACTCAGCAGTGGTGACATCCGGAGGATCCCTTCATGAGACCAAACCAATAGACCCAGGATTTGTCACAATTATGATACTGATTTGTTTAAGATCCTTTTTTATTGTTCTTGATAAATCTGTGGCTATATATTTTCTCTCTAATTTTTCCCTCTTTCTTGCTCTTTGAATTTCTTGTTCATAACCACACAGAAATTCACCTAAGTTGCTGATGTTATTTTGCAAAAGGATATGTACACTATGGGAAAATACCAGGAGCCATATTCTACTAGACATGGTTAGATACAACTACACAGAAATTAAAAGACAACAGGGTCTCGTGGGGCAGGCAGCAGATTAACACTTTAGAAAGTAAGCAAACATCCGCTTTTCAAAATTAATTCCAGCAGTCACAGAGTGCACAATAGCCCCTCACCCTCCAAAGCATTTTCTCATGGTTTTCTACGTGCTTGGTATTACACTATTTTTCCCTCTCCATAAACTTCAAGCTTCTTAAAAGAGTTCTCAGCATGCACTGCCTTCCAGTTCCCCTTAGTTTTTTCCTAAATCTGCCCTATGCTTCCCGTTAAAGAAAAAATCACAAGCAAACCAAATCCAAAGCATTCAGTGTGTGGCCCCCGTTACCCAAAGTCAACTGAGCCTTTCCTCTCTCCCTGTTAGGGACCCCTCTAGAGATTTACAAGAAACACCTGTTTCCCACCTAGGTCAGTTCTCAGCAGAAACATCTGTCCTGGAAGTGGGGCCGTGGGCTTGCAACACTGGCATCACCTAGGAGCAGGGCGGAAATAAGTGCAGACCCCGCCCGTCTCAGACCCACAGAATCAGAAGCTCTGGGTGAGGGGCTCAGAGCGACGTGCGCCGAGCCTCCTGCTCAGGATCGCGATGGTGTCTCGCATTTGAGCAAGGTAAAACTACACAAAGGCTGAAAAGGACGAAAGGAGAGGACGGACCTCTGACAGTAGGACAGGGGTCCGAGAGAACAAGGGCGAGAGGTGAGGGGGAGTGGAAGGGAAGATAGGTAGAATAGAGAGAGGCCGATTACAGGAAGCTATGAACCTCAGTGAATGCAAACGTTCTGTGCTGCAACATGAGCTAAGATTAATAATATCAAAAAGAATGAAATGGGGATAAGGGAATTAGAAGAAGAGGGAGGTGGGGGTGATTAAACAAAAAGAAAGCTGTATTATGTTCATGTACCCAGGTCACAGCATGCTTGTATAGTGCAAGCATGTACTGCAAACATGTACTAAGAAAATGTAAATTTAAAAAATATTAACATTTATGAAAAGATTGTGATGCCTGGTGGCATCTAAAAATTAGTGGCACAGAATAGGATGGTTTGTTAATTTTCTGCCTCTTACTTTTTAATTTTTTCCTAAAAATGCCCCCTTCCCCGCAAAATGTTCCTTTTTGCTTTCTTTCAATTCTGTCTCCTAATTCCAGTCTAGAATTTCTAGCATTCCAAGTGAATTCTCAAAAACGACTCCAAAATTCCCCTGGAGAATAAGTCACTTATCTCAGAATTCCTATCCCCTTTTTATGTGGTGATTACTTAACTGATAATATAATTATTTCCTGGTAATATGCAATTATGCACAAACATACCGTGCCGCTTCAGGGTCTGAACCACAGCGCAGAGACACGTCTGATACAGGTACTTACCCAAGAAAGGACAGCAGACAGGGTGTGTAAAGGGAAGCAGGAGGAAGGAGAGGAGGGAAATTCCTTGGTTGCTTCAAATGGGAAACAGGAAGGTGCCGTGCTCTGTGTGGAGTGGGGTCACTGAATCTGTGGGTGGCTGCCTGGGTTTCCTGTGGCTTAGGTGACTCTACTGGAGTTGGCCTTCAAGTGCCCTGGGAATAAAAAGAAATGAACCATGTATTTTCCTTGGGAGACAGGGATTTTGCAGGAGACGCTCATTCCACTGAGAGCAGCCAGGAGATTGCAGAGGAAATCATCGCAGTTTACACCTGGGGTCACCGCTCCTCAGCCCTGGAGCAAGAGAAATGGAATGCCTCTTTGCTGCGATGTGCATAGATTTAATTGTCAGACTGAGCAAGTTTTAAGAAGTGTATGAACATTGTTACTACCTTTTCACTACTGTTTATTAATTTTCATTGCTTTTCTTAGGATTTTTATGTGTTGGGAAACAGATCATAAAACACTGTGCTTCTTTACTGTAAAAATAAAGTTCTTGTTTTATTTTTATCTTTTGTGATTATGTTATCCCCATGAGGTTTTAAGCTATTCATCTTGACACTTTTTTTTTTATGACTGTTGGCTTTGGGCTCTTGCTTGGAAAGATTTCCCCTGTCATTTTTGGAACTGTGCTCTCAAGAAAGCATCTGACATAGTTTTCTAAGTGTTTCTTCAAACCATGTCCTTTTGTGTTTCCTCTACTCTAGAGTGCTTTTAGTTTCTACACCTTCTCTCAGAGCATTATTGAACATTTAGTACCTCTCCCACTTTCAGAGAATTAACTAGTGATGCACTATTGTGTCATAGATGTGCTCTTCCACTATGTGGGACGCAGCCACTAATTGCATATATCTACATGTGTGCCCTACAGTTGACTTAATAGCAGATATGCTGACTCTGGTTGAATTATCTTATTGCTATAATATTTTAAGATTTATGTTCATGTAATCATCTCAGGAAGTTTTTATTTTCTTCTAATTTATAAAGTTTCTGTTTTTACACATGTATTTTCCTGGTAAACATACAACACTACTGCATAGCAACTTTAATTCATTCCATTTATTTGGAAACATGCCATGTCACACATGCATTGCACATTTTGGAAGTAAATTTACTAGTAAATTATTAGACTTAAGAATAAGTACTGGATTTTGTGAGGGTGTGATTGTATGACTGATTGAGTGGAGAAGTATATTAATAGATTTACTGTTACTGTAACCAATTTGATCTCTGAAGTGAACAAATTAATACACTGTAGTTTTTAACATTTTTTGCAAAACATTTAATATTGTTTTAGTTAGGCAAGTTTCCTTTTTATCAGAAGTGGTATGTGAGTTTTTGTTTTTTACTCTTATTTAAAATTTTTTTAATTTTAATTTTTTTATTTAAGAGGAAAAAGACACAGAAAAGAAAGACAAAAAGTGAAAGAGACAAACAAAAAAACAACCACCAATCCAATACAATAACATTATAGGTTTACAAAACAAGATGATAGAAATTTGACAATGGTTTCAATGTTGCATATCATTAGCTTCAAAAGGGTTGTTTAGATTAACAGATATAGACAAGTAAAGCTGATCTAATCATATGAGTATTAACTCTTCTTTTTCAATAACTAAAATGACTATGCTACTAAATGTATTAGTTATTTTGTTGTTTTCTTTATCCTATGCATTTCTTGTAGTATTTGAAAGGTTTAAAAAAATGCATAGTACAAGAAGAAAGTAGTCACCAGTCCCATACCAATGTCATCTTGTTAAGCTGATCAAAAAGAACTAAAAGTAAAAGAAAGAGGAGGCAAACAACACAGAAAGAGTAGAGTGAAAATCAAACTCTAGGAGCCCAAATCTATCTCCTCCAAGTTCTAACTATATATTGTAACAATGCTATAATCTAGTTGGACCTTAAAATATTATGCATGGTGAAGAAAAGGGAGACACAAAAGTCCAGCATAGTACCGGTTCCTACATATAAATTCCCACTGTTGTCAAGGGCGTGGGCTCAGGAAGTGTGGGTGGTTGTCCAGGACTAGGATGAGCAGGAAGTGAGAAGTGGCCTCTACTGTGCTAACAGCTTACTTGCTAAGTGATGACAGAATTCTAAATTTACACAGTGTGTTGTGGAGCTCTCTAGATATACCAAAATTCACTGATGTGCCGCTTTAAAAGCACACAGTATCTGAAGCTTAGCTTAGTAAAGCATTTATGTTAAAAACAAGGGAACACTTTCAGTGATGCCTTTCTCATGTCTTCCCATGCCATGCTCATGCACAGATCAACACAATCTTTATAGCTAAAAATATAGTTGATAGACTGTGCTTGTGTTTCATAACAAAAATTATTTAAACAACTTAACCCACTTCGAGTGATTTCTCACTTCTTCCTCATCCAAGCCCCTGACAAAGGCCTCAGTCTTCTATGCCCACATGCTTGACCAGTTAGGGTTCTTATCAGGATGTCTTTACCCGTGACTCTACTTTCAAGAGTTTTACCATTTTTTCCCCAGTAGTTCAAAATTTCTCTTTGTATAAGCGTAGGTCTTTGATCCATTTTGATTTGACTTTTTCATTTTGTAAATTATTTTATTCTACTAGTGCATATTTGCAGCACATGAATTTTACACTCGTCTTGCTGAGTAGGTATATTTTGGAACCACAGCTGATTCACCCTTTATAATGCTCTCTCCCATCCTATCTCTCTCCCTCCCTTCACCTCTAAACCTCCTTTCCATGCTTTTGTTATTGTAGTTATTATTATTGTTAGGCCATGTTTATGATGCATAATGTTTCTATACATCGCAGCTTTTAGGGTCCTGTATATGGCATATATTAATCCTTCTAACTTCCCATCATTACATCCTCTCCCCTCGTCCTCAGTCTCCTGGACCTCTTCCCATTCCCAAGAGCTTTGTGCCTGTGTTTCCTTCTATCCTTTCTTCACTATGCTCCTACTTTGTACTTTCCTTACTCAAGTGAGAGAGACCACACAGTATTTAAGCTTGTGTTTCTGATTTATTTCACTCAAGATTTTCCATGCGTACCCATTTTCCCCCAAATATTTCAAATTTATCCTTGGTTATAGTTCGTTAGTGTTCCATCATGTGTTGATGTCACATTTTTTTTTATCAGTGCATCTGTTGATGGGCATACAAACTGCTTATAGGATTTAGGAATAATGAGTTGTGCTACTATAAACATTGGTAAGCATGCATCACTTATAGTATGATGTCTTTTGCTGTTTTGGAAAGATACTGTTATGATTTGTGTTTAAATGTCCCTACCAAGCCTCATGCAGTCACTGAGGTGGCTGAGTGTAGCATTTGAGATTGGTTCATTGTCTAGCACTGAGATTGGTGATGTGAGTGCAGCACCAACCCAGGGATGGGGAGTGGCGTGCAATATAAGGGAGGAGAGGAAGTGTACGTTTCCCCTTTTTGCTCTTTTACTCTTGTCACTTCCAGCCACCATGAACTGCTCCCCTTAGCCATGCCACCCTGCCTTGGAGCAAGCTCAGTATGGACTCAAATCTCCAAAAACTGTAAGCTAAATAAACCTTTCCTTCCTTCATTTTGGGCATTTTTGTTTTGTTTTGTTTTTTTGTACCGGGAATCAAACTCATGACCTTGCACCTACCAGGCAAGTGCTTGTGCCGTTGAGCTAGGTCCCTGGCCTGTTTTGGGTATTTTGTCCCAGCAATGAGAGGAAAGTACGCAAGACAGATACCTAGAAGGGTAATTCTTGGGTTAAGAGAAATATCTAAGTTTAGTTCTTTGAGAAATCTCCATGCTGGTTTCCCTAATGGTTGTACTAGTTTACATTCCCACCAGGTTGTAGAAGAGCTGCCTTTTCATCACAACCACACAAGCATTTGTGGTTTTTTGACTTCTCAATGATGGCCATCCTCTCTGGAATAAGATGCAATCTTACTGGTGCTTTAACTTTTATTCCTCTAAAAGCCAGAGATGCTGAAAATTTTAGAATTTTTGCTGGCCATTTACACTCCTAGGAAGTTCACTTGTGTGATTTGTGATTGGTTGATTATTTTAGGTGGCCTCAGTTTTGATTTCTTTATGTATTCTATATCTTAGTTCTCTGTGTGAAGAATAGCTGGCAAAATGTTTCCCATTGTGTAGATAGTCTCTTCACTCTACTCACTGATTTCTTTGCTCTGTGGAAGCTTTTTTTTTTTTTTTTTTTTTTTTTTTTTTTTTTTTTTTTTTTTTTTTTTTTTTTTTTTTTTTTTTTTTTTTTTTTTTTTTTTTTTTTTTTTTTTTTTTTTTTTTTTTTTTTTTTTTGCGGCACCGGGGATTGAACTCACAACCTCGCACCTGCCAGGGTCTGTGGAAGCTTTTTAACTTGATGTAATTCCATTTGTTGATTTCTACTGTTTTTTTTTCTTTGCAATCATGGTTTTGTTTAGAAAATTCTTTCCTTCACTTATGACTTCAAACGTTTTACCTATTTTGTCCTCTAGCAGATATTTTCTATTTTAATGTTTAAATATATGATCAAGTTTATTTTAAGATAATACATGAAAAGAGATATAAGTCCAGTTACAATCTTTTGCAAACAGCCAGTTTTTGCAGCACTATGTGTAGAACAAGCTATCTTTCCTGCAGCATATGTTTGTGTTCCCTTTGTCCAGTATCAAACAGCTTACTGTGCCTAGGGTTGTGTCTGTACTCTCTATTCTGTTTCACTGATCCTCAATCCTATTTTGTGCCAATACCATGCCAATTTTATCACTGTTGCTTTGTAGTGTAACTTGAGGTCAGGCACTGTGATGCCACCTGCTTTGCTCTTTTGCCCACTATTCTGGATCTCTTCTGTTTTCTTGTGAATTTTACTGCCGCAGTCCAGCCAGGCTAGGTCCACAGAGTCCCCGAAGGTGGGCTTGAGTGTCAGTGCATGGAGAACAGACACACAAACAGCTCAGAGACTGCATGAATCTGCTTCATTTACTGCAAGCTCTAACAGAATATTTTATACTTTCTTTTTCGGCAGGGATTGAAAGTTAGATAAAAAGAATGAGATCAACAGATGTTTTTGTGGTTACATGATTCTTCAGTATGGGCAGAAAGATTGTACTTAGTTAATGACCTAAAGCATGTTTTGGCTACTAGTTTTATGAATAAATTATTGATTGGTTTTGGTTTGTTGAATCAAGTTTTCCCTTTTATCTGTGGGACAAAATCTTAACAATTGTTTTAGAACATCTATCACCCATGATTCAGCCCCTCCCAACCCCCGGCAATACCCTCAAAGCGCTGACATCAACCGACTGTCTGCCAGGATGTGCCATCCCCCGCCTCCCTCAAAAGATAAAACATGGTAACACGTCGGCCTCGCTGATCCAGCTCGGTGTCAGACCCTTACATCATAAATTGTAGAAAAACATATTTGACGTGAAATCTATCTTTGTTGACTATCCCTTTGTTTTTATCACATGTTTTTGTAAATGGGATCGGGAAGTCAGGGAGTTTCTGTACTTTGTTTACTGATTTTGTGCATGAGAAAGAAAGAAAAAAAAATTCTCCGAACTGGGTCAGAGCTCAGGTCAGCACAACAATTCCCAGGAAGCATAAACCCATTCCCACAAAGCCAATTTTTATGCTGCTTCCTTTTCTTAGAAGATATCCTCTTTGAAGGTCTATCTTCTTCCGTGTTTGGACCTTGTCAACCGAACATGGCCAGAGAAGGACGTGGCATTTTACTACTGTTATCTGTAGTTCTGTCCCCTGCTCCTGGATAGGCAAAACCAATGTTGCCAAAATGACCTTACTCCCAAAGCTTACATACAGAGTCCATGCAATCCCAATCAGAGTCCCAACAACACTGCTCGCAGAGCTAGCAGCATGGGTCAATCACTTGCCTTCTTTATTCTGACCCACTGGTCAGTGCATCTGCTTTCTGTGGCAGCACCACCCTGCTTTTGTTACTGTGGATGTGTAATGTATTCTGAAATTAGTTATTGTGATGCCTTTAGCATTGTGCTTTTTGCTTAGTATTCTTTGGCTATTTGGGAGTTTGCGTTTTCATATGAACTTTAGGACTGTTTTACCTAGTTCAATGGATAATGTCAGGGGGATTTTGATGGAGATTACATTGAATATGTAGATTGCTTTTGCTAAAGCAGACGTTTTTGTCAATATTAATTCTGCCCATGAATATGTGAGGTTTTTCATCTTCTAAAATCTTTATCAATCTATTTTGTCCGTGTTTTGTAATTTTTACTGTAAATATGAGTACTATATGCAAAGAAATTAAAACTACAAAGAAAGAGAAGGAAATTCTGGAAATCAACAACAGTGTAAGAGGGAACAATATCTTTGATGGGTTCATTGATATGTTGAACATGAATGAGGAAACAGTCAGTGACTTTAAAATCCAGAGAAAAAAGAACAAGGAAGAAAAAACAGAACACTCAAGGAAGATGGGGTATAGAGGTACAGAATATGTATAATGGGAATACGAAGAAGAGAAAGTGAAAACAGAGTGGCAAACAAAAATCAATAATTATAAAGAATATCTTAATATTAGTATCATATGTCAAACAGCAAATCCAAAAAGCAAAAGAAATTCCATACATAATAACTATCAGAAGATCTATGCTTAGATGGAACATATTAAAACTTCAGAAACAGAAAGATTTTTTAAAAAATCAACAAAGAATCCAGATGTGAGGAAAAAATCACCTCAGGGGATCAAAATTACTAACTGTATCCTACTGCTCTTCACCCAAGCAGGGAGGGTGGAGTGAATGACTTAGAATACTGAAGGTGAAAAATACTGATTTAAAAGTCTGTGTCCAGAAAAATTATCCTTTAGAAGTAAAGACAAATGAAAAATAAAGACTTCCTCAAACAAGAATTGTAGAATTTGTCATCAACAAATCTGCCCTGCAAGTACATTCAAAATAAATTCACCATCTGAGCACAGCTGCGGGATCAGCAGCAGCATCAGATCCTCCTTCGGATGCAAACTCTACTGTATACTGGGCACGTTAGGAATCCAGGCCATGCACTCCTTTGTTTCATTCCCAAATGATTCCTTACCCATCTACAGAGAAATTTCTCTCCACAAATCCAGTACCAACTGCAGAAAATGTTGGGGACCACTGTTACAGTGTTCTCAGTACAGGCATAGGAGTGATTTAAAACATGCCCAACATCACACAAAAATTAAGGACACACAAGTTAAAACCACAATGACCATCACCGCTCACCCATTAGAGTGAATGTATTTAAAAAACTGAAGAGCTGAGTGTTGATGAGGATGTACAGAAAAAGGAACATTTCCTCGCTTACCAGGAATGTAAATTATGATGGCATGGCCAGGCGTGGTAGCAGACACCTGTAATCCCAGCACTTGGTAGACTGAGTCAGGAGGACTGATGCATGTCTGAGGCCAGCTTGGGATATATAAGTGAGTTCAAGGCCAAGCTGCACTACATAGGGAGGTCTTGTCTTAAAAAAATTATGGCAATTATGAAAACCAGCCTAGAATGTTTTCAAAACATAAATACAAAATTACTAAATGACCAGCATTATCATATGTGAGTAATTATTTAATCACTTTGCAATTATTATGTGAAAGATGTGCCTGGGTTTCTGCATTTATTGCAGTATTAGTCAGATCAGGCAAGATAAGGAATCAATCTAAGGGTCTGTCAATGAACTAATGGGTGAATATGTCATCTATTACATATACTATATGAGTTCCTAACCACCATGCAATACAACAGATTCTGTAACTCATGACAACATAGATGGAATCTGACAAGGGTATGGTAAGAACTAAGTCAAAGAAATATGAAAGCATCTGACATTTTCAGCCATAGATGAAACCTCAAGGAAGCAAACTCAAGGACCATAGTGTAGACTGGGAACTACCAAGTTCTCGGAAGGAGGGAGGAACAGGTGGGCAGTGAACAGCAAGATTCTATGAGGTGGGAAGGGTGTGTGACTTCTAACTCTGTCACACAGCATGGTGAGGACAGATAGTGAATAATCACTGAGAACTTTCATACAGTATCCCCAAGAAAAGAAACTTCAAATGTTCTTGTCACAAAAATTTGAATATTTGAGATGATCTGTCAGTTTATTTGATTATTTGAATCAGAATTATGATTTTATTGTCTACTTATACATATGTTCAACAAAAATTCATCAATTTCTATCAAAAATTATGTTTAAAAATTTAAAATATTGAATGCATTTTAATTTACTCAATTTAATAACGTTTCACTTATTTTCTCAATTCCCTTGTCACTGTACATATGTGGAAATCATCTGCACTTCTTTTATGCCACCATTAAAATTGTAACTTTTTCTTCTTTTGAAATCATCAATATCACTCCTTTAGCCCTTGCATCTTTCTGAGTGTTCCTACTTGTGTCCTGTTGATGAATTATCTGAACCTTGTTCTGTACTATCCTGGACATCTTTGTTTTATTTATATGTTCATTAATCCATTTGATTTTTTTCAGTTATTTTTGGTTTTGGTTAATACCTGCTTTATTACATAATGACTACATTCATTGT
This sequence comes from Dasyprocta punctata, assembly GCA_004363535.1. Taxonomy (NCBI): domain Eukaryota; kingdom Metazoa; phylum Chordata; class Mammalia; order Rodentia; family Dasyproctidae; genus Dasyprocta; species Dasyprocta punctata. Next base: position 2,657 of record RJWM01032278.1, on the reverse strand, counting down.
GTGGAGTTAGAGTATGTGTATAACACACCTCAATTCTCTTTTCATCTCCTTCCCCTCTCCTCCTCCTCCCTCCATTTATCCCCTTTGCCTCAGAAAAGATCTTGTTTCTAATATGTATCTTTCATTTTGATCTTCACTAATATTTTGGATTTCTCATATATTTTGGATTTGTCCTATAGTAGAAATAATGTGAAGCTTAAACTTGGGTGTCTGCTTTATTTCACTTTAATATTAAAGGCTTAAAGTGCATCCATTTTCCTACAAATGAATCAAGTTTATCTATCCTTCTGGCAGAGTAATAACTACCTTGTGTGTAAATACCACATCTTCTTTATGCATCCATCTGTTGATGGACATACAGGCAGCTTCCAAGATTCATTGTTTATGAATTCTGCTTCTATAAATATGGGTGTGCATGGATCAGCGTAATATTAGGATTTAGATTTTTTTTTGGAAGAGACATAGAAGGGAAGTATCTGGCTAAAATGGAATTTCGAGTTTTAGTTTTAGAGGAATCTCCATACTGATTAAATAGGTGTTGTACCAGTTTGTATTCCTTTAAAATGTCTTTTATAGTTTTTATTTTTATTAGCACATATTTGCAGTACAAAATAGTTACATTAATTATGAGGAGTTGGCTCATATATGTGTACACAACACTGAATCTTGTTGTTGTTGTTTCTTTTGAAAAAGGGTGTCAATCTCATGTTTGTTTTCTTTCCTTTTTGTTTCACAACTCCATGATTTTAAAGGAAATACTTTAATTGCTGATGTGCTTCATACTTTGGATGTTAGAGTACATGATTCTGTGGTAATACTTGTGGTGGCTGAAATATCAGAGAACAATTCCTGCTCTCCTATTCAAGGGTGACTCATAGGCAGCAGCAACTAAGAAGCCACGCAGGACACAATCCCTGCAGTTCCTGTGCTGACAATCCTGCGGCTGCCCTCAGTTCTTGTCTTTGAGTTGAGAAGAGAACACGCTGAAGCTCACCCACAGCCCTTGGGAAACTGTGTGCTGCTCCCCAGGTGGAGACGCCCTCTGAGGCTGCAGGCTGATGAAATCTCAATCCTTCTCACCAGGGAGATTTCTGCCCTTACCTTTCCCTGTGGCCTGGCCAATGGCAGCAACAGACACCTTAAAAAGCTACAGAATTTCGTGTTATTCACTGTGCAGATGCTGTGTTAAGCAGTAGCACAGCAGTGAAAAGAAATCTTTTCTTCTTTATGAGCAAACTGATGTCAGTATGTTGCTTTATTTAAAAGAAGAATTAAGTGAATATTTCACTAAAAAGAATACCTTTCAGAAAATTAACAAAATACAACACAGCATGTGAGTACACTCAGAGAAAACCTCTCATGTTACTCTAGAGGACAGGAGGGAGGGCCAATAACTGCACAGATGTTCTGTCCCTATTTGGGCCATGGCAGTCCAAGGCAGGATCCTAGGATATATAAGATGTTGTGAGTTTAAACTGTAAGATGAATAAAAGTCTACATGATTTGCATTCTATAATTATTATTTTAATTATGCTGGAACTTTCTCTCTTTCATTCTCTCTTTAAAACTTCATGTTGCAGAACAACATGAAATCTCATTGAAAAAGGCAGGTTCTGTCATCAATATAAATGTTTCTCCATCTGCTTGTGTTATTTTTAAATAATTAATATATCTTTTTTTGTAATGATAAGAAAGAAGTCTATAGTATATCCTTTTCATAATAGCAGTAAATGTTTGGCTTTCATGAATAAAATAAATGTAATTTATTTTCTTAAGAAGTTAAAGAAAAATAGGAAAATATTTTTAATAATTAGTTCAGCATATAAACTTTCTTGAGTTATAAATTCTACTCACATGTCTTTTAAATCCTTTTGAATTGTGGAACAAATTTTAAAATGTACAACTTAATTTTTATTACTCATACGGATATAGTGAACATGTAATGTCATTTAGGAGTCAATACTGACAGCTTCATGGGGGAAAATAAACTACAGAGAAGTATACAGACACAGCTCAGTGGTCAGGACATGGAGCTCACGGTGTCTAAGATCCATGTCAGTACATTCTCTGCTGTGCCCACTGCACTCCACAGGGAGCATTCGCACTGAGGCACAGACCTCTACCCGTGTTTCATAATTTAGTTTGATGACTGGAGCCTTCATGGAGATTTAAAGCAGGGAATATATAGAGAGGAAGTCAAGTGTCTTCACATTTCATTCAGACAAGATTTTCCTTTTTTTTTTTTTTTTTTTTTGCAGCACTGGGGATTGAACTCACAGCCTTGCGCTTGCCAGGGCAGGCGCTTAAGCCGCTAAGCCAAACTCCCCAGCCCTGGTTTTTTGAGGCAGGGTCGCACTATGTAGCTCAGGCCAGCCTTGCGCTCGCATTGTAGCCCAAGCCGGCCTCGAACTCACAATGCTCCACCTACCTCAGCCTCCCGAGTGCTGGGAAGGATTTCCCTTTTTATACAGGAGATATTAAGTCACTCTCTTACAACATTTACATTACATAATTTTTGAAATATATTTTACATGAGCAAGAACAGTTTTCTTATGGCTTCCATGACAGAACATATTTCATGCTTTCTGAAATATGTTCATACTAAAAGATATGACTGCACTCACTGGGGTTACCTTTTTTTTGAACAAAAGATTTCT
>RJWM01032277.1:0-21625 GCA_004363535.1 Dasyprocta punctata | reverse complement strand
TAGATTCACACCATGACAGATGTGGATAATAGTGTAAGATGTTAACAGGTATGTACATTACAAATCACTGGCTGGCATATAACAACTTTAGATTAATCAAGGTTTAGCACTTATATCACACACTCTATTTTACTTTCAAGTAAATTTATAGTTGCAAAATTATCACAAACAAATAGGAAAAAATTAACAAATAAAAATCCTATGAGTCATGTTAAAGTTTCCATCTGTATCTGTGTGTATCTTTATTAACTTATAGAAAATCTATGTCTATGTTTGTATCTGTATCTTTATCTATATCTACATGTATGCATATATTTCCAGTATGGAGGGAATGACACATAAATGCTTAGAAACATTGTCAAAATATTTTTTCAGTACTAATGAAAAACACCCAACTTAGATCTACAGATTGAAGAAACTCAGATAATTAGAATGAAAAACTAAAATCATATATAAATAAATAATAAAACAAAGCTATCCCAAAGTTAAAATGATTCAAGATATAGCTTAGTTAAGTTGTGGAAATGAAAAACAAAGAAAATTCTTAGGGCAGTTCTAATACCAGATGACTTATATTGACTTCCAAGTGGAATTTTCAAGAAGACAACTGAATTAAATATTTTGAGTATCAAAAAACAAAAATAGCTACTAAACTAGAAAAATTATTATTCAAAATAAATGGAAAAATAACATTTCAGACACATAAATAGTCAATTTATGTTTATGAGAAGTGTTGAAGGGAGTTATTTAGGAAGCAAAAAATTTCAAGGAACTACTTATGCAAATTTAAGTAGGAATAAAGAGAATTAGAAAATGTGTAGATATTTATAATGATTGACTGACTGTCAATGCAATGATAGCAGTGCATTGCAGAGTTAAAATATAAAAAAATTTCAGCACATGACAATCATGTAAAAATAATAGAGTTAAGACTTTTCATCATGAATAATGCTTGGGAATGACCAAAACAATAATTTCTTTACACTCCAAAAAGTGAAGAAACCATGTTTAATCACAAATGGAACCAGCAAAATGAAGCTGTGACTAACACAACTGTAAAGATAAATGGATTAGGAATATATAGTTACTTAATTCAAAGCAAGTTGAAGAGTGAGAAAAAGATGGCACAAACATTGACTAAAATGGTATGTGTGCACCTAATATAACCACAATTATTTCAAATTGTACTAAGTAAAGCGAAAAATTAGAGTAAATTAAACAAACAAAACTGAACCATACAGAAAATATTTCTATGCATTTTTAACAGACATAAATTCTGAAAAACAGAAAAGGAGACAAAATATGTGTCAGCTGTTTTTATTAGGCCAGAATATAATTTAATATCAAGATGTAACAACAGAGTTGCCATTCCCTTTCATAATTCTATATTTAAAAATAACTAATACAATATTGCCAAATTGAATTGAGAGATACGAATGACTAATTGGGTTCATTCCAACAAAGTCAGGATAATTTATCACTGGAAAAGACTAAGTGGGATTTATGTCACAAAACTAAGGGTAATTTATCATTGCAAATGCAATTAATGGAATTTACCACATTAAAAGAATATGAAAAAAGACTTTTAAAATTTATATAAAATACTACACTTGAGTCAGTGAAGTTAGGTCATAAAGATGAAATTAAATCCATTGAAATTTATGATTAAGAAATTAAACCATCATTTATTGAGTTATTGCATATGATAAGCTGTCAAAAATCAAAACTGACAAATTATTTGAAAAATTATTAATGATGTTCAAATCATTGTACATAAAAAGCTAAACTGCATCAAATTTGTTAGATTTTCTTTCTTTCTTTCTTTCTTTCTTTCTTTCTTCTTTCTTTCTTTCTTTTTTTTCGCATTCTGATACTTTTAAAGGCATGAGTTGGGTGCAGGGAAGATTGTATGTTTCATTGTTACAAAAATGCACTAGAATACACTTATTCATAATTACATCTTTATCATTTTGTCTTTGTCATCCTTTGCATCTTCCTTTTTCTTGTTTTTCTTAGTTTTTCAACCTTGATGAATCCCCCCACCTTTTTTTTTTTTTGACTGTATCAGGGTTTTTTTCAATTCAACAGCATCAATATCCTTTTATTTTTCCTTCATGTTAACAGCCTTATTTTCAGAACTGTGCTGTCATCTAAAGTAGTGTTATTCCAAATCTTCTCCATATTCTTTGTAAAGTCACTTGTGGCAGACCAGAGTGTCTACTTTGATTTGGGTTTTATACTCAGAAACAAATGAGAAGGCAGAAGATCTCGGGTGCTTGTGATCTTTGAACTTTTCTTTTGTTCCCTCTGTAGGACTAATATAGGTTTTCACTTTTTTTTCATAACAGGTTTGTCTGTCTTTGCCGTGTCCTTGAATTTTTTTTTCACTGTAGCACACACAGTCTTCCACCCCTCTCAACACTTCTTAGAAAACTGAGAAATTGCCAGAAGCATCTGAGTGCTTCTTGTGTTTCTCCTAGCAATTTTGCACACAGAATGCTTATCAGGACATTTTGCCTGTGGCTATCTTAGGCTGCCCTTTGTCCATGTTTATGTGCTTTTCCTCAGCAAGGGATAGAAACAGTTACCCATCTGAATTCCACTTGCCCTGGAACTGTATTCGTAAAGTTCAAAGTACTGGAATGGTTGTCACAATCCACTGTAAAAATACTTTTAAATGAAGCATGAAATATCAAATTCCTGACAATCAATCTAAGAAAAGTTATACTGCAAAAATAGTATTTGCAGAAATTAAGTAATAAGAATTTAAAAGCCAAGATAAAATTTTTCCATCTTTATAGATTAAAAATTTAGAGAACTGAGAATATTGCTCACTATTAAAGTATGTGTGCTAAGTTCTGGATTTGAGATAAAATATTATAAAGATACAAGTTCTTTACAAATTTACCTATAGGTTTAGTGTGGTCTTTAATATGAGTACCACTACTACTAATAAATAGCTAGGAAGAAATGATGAAAATTATCCAGATTACTCTAAATGCATGTGGTAATTCAAAGGGTTTAGCAAGAAATTTTGAACAGCAACAATCCAGGAAAACTCGTATTATCACACATAAAGTAACTGATATACTAGGAAAGAAATAAAAAGATAGGAAAACTCAAAAAGGTAATAGAATTGAGAATTTATAGAGACAACTAAGAGAATTACCTGATTCATAATAAAAATGAGAGTACAATGGGGCGAATGACCTTTTCATGTGTTGCTTTGGGTTCTTTAGGCAACTATATTGATAGTCTTGAACACTGCAAACAAAATCAATATTCACTGTGTTCCAGATAAAAAAGTGACAAAGAAATTACAAAGGTCGTTGAAAAAAAATGTAGAAAAAACTCATTTGTAAGGCCAATTAAAATGAGCCAAAGGATTAAAAATATCTCAATGTTAGAATTGGCTCTGTGTGCATAGACAAACTCAAGAGGAAGGCAAGAAGACAATTTCTACTCACATTATCCTCATTGAGTGAACCTTGAACACAAAAGGGAGAACCGGTAAAAGGCAGCTGTGAGATCTGGAGCACCTAAAGGAACGCAGCATGTAGGTAGCTAAATTGTATCTGATTTACACTAAAGAACCACAGGCTCTTTTCAATTAAGAAGGGGATCCTTGGTGTTTTAGCAGTTTCTCAGTGTTATTTGGATATTTCTGAGAATATTGCACAGTCCTTCAGACTCATGTCCTTGAGAAAGGACTGTGACATTTTGTTACTTTTATGTATTTGTTATGTTAATTCGTCTGTTGGTTTTATGAAGTTTTGGGAAGAGTTAAAACTCCTGCTATCAGCATGGTACACTGTTTTCAATTCTTCCCTATGAGATTAGGCATTTGGGAAGGAACATGTGAAGAATTATTATCTGTGTTTCATTTAAACCAGAAATCGTTAATTCTAGTTTCATATAAAATTTCTATTTTAATTAGTCTAAGTTATTTTATAAATAAAATTGTTTCAAAATCATAAAAGATAACCCTGAGACAAAATTGCTTGTAGTTCACTCCAATAAGTAGATAGATTGACAAACTGATTTTAGTTATTGCTTCATAAGAGTTTTAAGACAATGAGCAAACACTAGAAACTAGAGTAGAGTCAACTTGAATTCAGTGATCTTGTGTGCTAATTTTGTTGAAGGTTAAAGGTTTTTAGTAGTAATTTTCACTATTTTATCAGTATGGTAATTGTCCAGTAAAACAGACTAATTAGGAGAACAAGGAAATACTACAAGGATGGATTTAGGCTTAACAAACCTATCACATTTTAAGTCTAGCAAGAGTGTGAGGGCATTTGTAATCCCCACTATTTGCTTTTTTTTCTTTGACCTTTTCTCTTTGAAACCCCCCAAACCCTAGTCTTGAAAACTACTTATTTTATGGCTTATAGATTATAGCACTGATGCTTAGCTAGCAGTTAGACTTCAAACAGTGAGTGAACTTTGGCCAAATCTGGAGAAGACCTCCTCTTCTCCCTTAATTGGCCAGAAAAACTATGAAGAGGGGAAACAAACAGGTTTATCTCAAGGCAACCAATCTGCCAGATGTCCACATTCTGTGTTAATTAACCAGATGTGTAAAAAGGTTTTGTGACATTCCAAAGCAATGATAGTACTATAAAAAGGTGGTATCCAAGGTAGCTCCCTGACCTTGTGAAGACGTACAGGAGTATATAAGAAAAGAGAACAAAGGAATCAGGGTCAGCCAACAGTTCCAATGGCCTGAGCTGTTTGACCTCTGCAGCTTTCAAAGTAAATCTCACTTGTTTCTCAAATCTCAGTGTCCCGTGGGTAATTTTCTTAAGCATGCTGTTACAAGAGAAATATTAACAATCTTTATTTATCTCATGAGATTTTGATACTAACTGCAAACAGTATTTTTCTATGAAATGAATTTTATTTATTTCCTGTATGGAATATATGTTTTTTCAATATAATATCCATTTCAAAAATCTGCAGGAATTACTATTTATCATATGTTGATGAGGAATAATTTGAGTATTTATTTATATTAAGATTAAATTCAGTTGTTTTTCATTTTTTTCTCTTTGGTATCTTTCAAAAATTTATTTTTTTAAAAAAGCAATAGATTTTACTTTTGTTTATATTTACAGTGTATTACTAAATTGTTGCAACTAACACATGAACTTATTTATAAAATTTTTCAAAATACAAATAATAGTTAAATTTATTATTAATGTAGCTAACTACTTGAAGTTATAAAAATCTAAATGGTTTTGTACTTCTCTGGTTCTGAATTCATTATAGTCTGCATTCATTCCTATATGTGGTGTAGGCTCAATAAATATTTGTTAACTGAATGAAGAAATAGTATAACTTAAATATCAATGAAGACATTCAGTATCTGACTACATACATTTTGAAATGTAATATAATTTTAGTGCTGTTTTCTCTGTAGATATTTTTATACGTCTCATTTGATACTAGCACATGTTTCATTAATGGCAAAATACGTATAAGAGAAATTCCATGTTAAATTATATACTAATTTTAATTTATGTACTAATGGTATTGAAATGTTTTAAGAGAAAAAGTTTAAACTGGGTGTGGTGGTGCATGCCTTTAATCCCAGCACTCAGGAGGCTGAGGCCGGAGGATTGTTGTGAGTTTGACAGCAGCCTTGGCTACAAAGTGAGTTCAAGGCCAGCCTAAACTACATAGTGAGAATCTGTCTCAAAAAATAGGGCTGAGGATTTAGCTTAATGGTACAAGTAACTGCCTGGCAGGCGCTAGGTGGTGAGTTTGATCCCTGTTTAAGTGCCTTTACAGGCATTGTCAGTTTTACTAATTGATGTTTATTTAAGAATAATTCACAACATCTTTGTCTTCTTTATCTAGAAATGTTTTCATTTTCTTAATGAAATTGTACTATTCAAGAAATCTATTATGATTATTTTTGAATTGTACCAGAAACACAATTTTTGATTGGTACTTTTGATTTCTATACTTTTCATTCTTGCTACTTATAAAACACTACCTTTTCTTGAGAATTATAGTAACAATACATCTGGTCTCACAGTAAATTTTGAACAATTTGAGTGGAGGTAAAAGTTGTCCTTATCCAGCAATAATCCATCATTCTACTTTAAATATAGCAGGTGTTCTGTAAAACTAACTTAACTGATTGATTGTAAGAGATTTACCAGTGTCCCTAAGAATTAATACATGAAAAAATCAAATATTTGGAATAACATCTTTTGAAGTTACAAAAAATATATTTAACTTCTGAATAATGGAGGTCAAAAGATAATTGTTTCAAATGTACAAAACTAAAGCCTATCAAAAATACAATGAGCCATTAAAAAATAAATGAGTTATTCAGCTTTTCAAGACTGTAAAATTCTAAATTATCATAAAAATTCTAAACCACTGCATTTACTTGCTGACATTTTCCTAAGAGAGAAACATCAAATTTGATAGGTTTCTACAATGTAGTTGCTAAGCAACTGATCAGTAAGATGAAAACAAAATGCCTTGTTTATGAATATTATAGAATATAACTCTCCTAAAATTATTTCAGTGATACAATTATGTAGAAATAGAAAAATAGAGTAGGATGAAATACTGATAATCCTCAAATACTAAAATAAAATTGCTAACCTTTGAAAAACTAATTACTTTAGCATAGACCTCAGTACATGATCGGTTTTCCAATTTTGTTCACATCACAAGTACTGTACAAATAATGAGTATTAGAGCATAAACTAAGAGAGATACATTATTTTATTTTATTTTTTTTTAAGAGCAGGATATATTTATTGAGAGAAAGAAAGCATCGGTCTGAGGGACAGAAGGGGGCCCGAGCGGGTTGCCTGAGATACATTATTTTTTAAAAAATAGAAATCTTCATTTTTTTCTGTTTCCATATTTTCAATTTATGCATTGAAATGTTGTGGCTAAAATTGATTAAAATTTTTTAGTTATTATAACTGTCATTTCTCATTTAAAGGACTGAAAACTTTTTTTTCATAAAAGAACAAGTTATTTAAGGCAATAAGAGCTAGAATATACAATAGTCACATCAAGTAGGACTTTAAATACCCAGTGGGTGTGTGGCAGAAGATGCCCCACCCCAGCTAGTATACTTCAGTCTGTTAGTCACCCAGGTAATAGTTCCAGTTCCAGTTGCTGTTGCTTTTGTTTCTTAGAATCGGCTGGTCACTGTGATGCATAGCTGGTCACTATGATGCATATTGTAAGAACCAATCCCCAACTGACATGCCGCTCTGCCTCTGTACTTCCTGCTTGCTTATCTCATGTAAGCCCTAGGCCATCGGAGATCAGGGCCTGATATTCTGGGAATGAGACTGAATAGTGCCAATTGATGTAAATAAATCTGCCTCCAAATCCTGGGTGTTGTTAGGTGTTTTTGCTTGCTGTTGCAGATGACTTTCACTTACAAGTTTCTGTTGCTGCTGCTGTTGTTGTTATTGTTGTTGTTGCATTGCTATTGTTCATAATCATCTGGTCTGGGAGACAAACAAGGATTACATTGATATTAAAGAGGGTAATAAAATAACAAGAAGTAATAGAATAATCAAATTGTCAAATAAGGCTGTATGTAAAAAATAGATTCTGCCATATAAACATGTCAATATTCAATAACTGATACACAAGAAGGAAACTTTGTAAGTACATACAGTTTCTGGGTTCTGGGTAAAATATGGATAGTTTAAATACATGACAGGAAAGTAAACCTGAAGTCTTGAAACATACTCTCTTCCCTGTTACAAATTTTAAATAGTCACAGATGGTGATCCTTTACAAATTTACAGTAGTCTGAAGTAATCAAGCTGAATGTTGGCGAATGGTTATAAATGTCATGATTTGTTTCTGTTTTCAGACTCACCCTGGAGCATTCCACATATACATGCTCTATACATAAGATTTGTAAACTTCAGAAGAAAATGAACACAGATTATATCCATCCATTTTCTTTCCCTAATATAGAAGGTAAAAGCAAAATGTTTGCTTTCACTCTCATTTGTTGATGGTTTCAAGAGTAAAGTTATGTTTTAGCTTTTCATTACTGGAACAAAGTACCGCTTTAAAAGAGGACAGACTTATGCTGGCTCATGGACTCAGAGGATTCAATCCATGGGTGTTTGGCAAAATGCAGAAAGAGCACAGTGGAGGAAAGCACCTCAATTCATGGCAGCCAGGAAGCAGAGAAAGCAGGAAGAAAGGAAAAGAACAAACTCTTCCAGGTGACTACCACCCCCTATTACTCCCCAAACTTGTCCATCGAATCTCCACTTCAGAATGGCATAGTCAGCTATGAACTCAATGAACAAATCCAACGATGAATTTATCTCTCCCATGATCTAACCACCTCCCAGCAGCCTTAATTCTAAATATGAGATTTGGGGGGAAATATTTAGAATTAAATCTTAACATCTTACTACTGATAAACTCACCTGTCACTTCATAAACTGTGTTAACAAAAGGCAAGAGAATAAGCAAATGTTAATACCTTTTATAAATTTTCCTCATAGATTTACAAAATATTAATTTAGAAAAGCTAAAATAAGCTGAAATTCCTTTTATAGACCCATTATTCAAAGAGTTAGAACATCCAAATGTTATAAAACTTATTCTATTACTTAAATTCACATTTTGGCTACTGTAAAAATAAATTGCTTCTGGGCTTTTTTTTTTAAATGCTTGACACTGTCTTCTGTATATTTTTCCCTTAGAAAAAGGTAAACTTCTGTTTCTCTGTAGACCCCCATGCATATAATAGGCAGAGGAAGTATTTTACTCACAAGCATATTCACTATGTTTTACATTTATGATATGAAATATCATGCAACAATTAATAACTATTGAATCTTTTAATATATGGAATTTAAGGATTCTCATTTCTTTTCCTATGAAGTAGCTTACTTTGCATTTGTACAAATTCTCTACCTGCCTTAAATTGCTGGCAAAAGTCAATTAAAATAATTAGCATGCCAGTAAATTAGAGTATCAAAATGAATATAAGAGCTAGGGTACCAAAATTATGCAATTATCATACAAATTTGGGTTTATCTATTGAGTCACAAACCTAAGAATGAATGTTTCACTGATATATGTTTCTCTTAGGTAAAGTAACTCTCACCAACTGGAAAGGATTACTTTGAAATGTATTTAATTCAGTGATTATTTTAAATTAAGGTTTAACAGGTTTGCGTCTTATAAAGTAAAGGCTTTAGAAGCAGAAAAAAGTTACTTTTTCTTTGTTTCTTATTATGTCTGAACATTTTAAGGGTGCAGAAAATCATGTGCATTATGTAGAAGACATTACATGTGGTTTCGAAGAAATTTTATACTTGAATAGAAGAACACACTTTTTTTTGTCAGTACCAGGGATCGAACTCACAACCTTGTGCCTGCCAGGCAGGCACTTAAGCCACTGAGCCAAACTCCTGGCCCTTACACTTGGAAAATGTAGACAAAGACTCATTTCCTCTATTGACAATAAGAATTTAAATATCAAATTTCAATTCTTTTTGTTTTCTTACCTAATGAAAGACAATATTATCCAAGACAAATCTTATTACTTAGGTACTTAAAACAAATTGACAGCTTAAAAGGAGACAGAATAACACTTCTTCTGAAATGAATCATGGCAAGTAGATTGGAACTTACTTATTATTTATGCTGATTGATAGACAGTAATAAGTTTCCTTAAAGTTTCCAGTGTCTTTAGGCATTGTGGTCTTTTATTTTTCCACATAAAGGTAGATAGTTTCCTTTTTATTTTCTTAGCGACAATACGGCTTAGGGAAAATGATTTGTATAAAATCCTTCATATAGTTATGTAAGGGACTATAATAATACCATCCATCCAGCTTGAGGTCTTCAATACAAACTCTCTACCTCTTAATGGAGCTTTGAAGTCATAACTCTAGAGAAAAAAAGACAACTGCTTCCTTCCTCTGAGTCACACAACATTGTTTTCTGGGACTTGAAATGAGCACTTATTCCTTTTCCCTTCCTTCTTTCCTCCTTTCCCCTTGGAATACCTCTTGCTGTCTTTAAAATAACTGCCCATATCATCAGGTCTAATATAATCAAACAAAATAGTTCAGAATAAAGCCAATAAAAAATAAAACAATGGTCACAGAGAAGAGATATAGAAAGCTAAAGGGACCAACTAACAACAACAACAAATCGGATTGGAGTTTGACAGTGGTTGTAACATTGTATATCGTTACCTTCAAAGGGGTTGCTCAGATTGATAGATAGAGACATGTAAAATTGATCCAATCATATGAGTATCAACTGTTCTCTTTCAGTAGTTAATGCACTTAGTAGTATAGTCATTTTGATCATCTTATATATACCCACATATAAATCCATGTCTTTTTCCTTTTCCCTTCCTTCTTTCCTCCTTTCCCCTTGTAATACCTCTTGTTATCTTCAAAATAACTGCCCATACCATCGGGCCTAATATAATCAAACAAAATAGTACTGAATAAAACCAATAACAAAACAATGGAAGCAATACATAGTAATACAACATTGATTTCCATAATGCCTCATATTATCTTCTAATCAGTTGCCTATATCATTTGTTATAGTACATTCAAACCAAAATAGACTAAAATAAAGACATAAATTTATAAAAAGGTGTACATAAGATAGTTAAAATGACTATATTACTAAATGCATTAACTATTGAAAATGAGCAGTTAATACTCAAATGGTTTGATCAATTTTGCATGTCTATATCTGTTAATCTGAGCAACCCCTTTGAAGACAACGATACACAATATTACAACTACTGTCAAGTTCCAACCGTCTCATTTTGTAAATCTATAATGTTATCGTATCGAATTTGTTGTTGTTGTTTGTTAGTCTCATTTGTTTTTTGTTTCTCTTTTCTGTGTCCATTTTATCTTAAAAAAAAAAAAATAGGGTCGGGGATTTAGCGCAGCGGTCTTAGCGCCTGTCTGACAGGCGTGAGGTTCTGAGTTTGATCCGCGGTACAAAAAAACAAAAACAAAAACAAAAACAAAAAAAACCAACACATGTGCAACAATCATATTATCTCATTAGTGTGAGAGGCTGAAAGAAACAATATATGTAGATTATATGTATATAAAAAATAGTTCAGATAGTTATACTACTGATTTCTCTGAGTTCACTGAAGAGAAAGATTTGTGCTAGTATTGTTTGGACAACTGAACACAGATTTTTTGTTTTTCTTGGTGAGTGATTTGAGGATGACAATGTGCAGTGCATGTACCATTGTTGCCCATATGTACCCTGATTGACGTGCTTTTGTTTTAGTTTTTTTTTTCTTTTTATCCCTGAAACAAAATGGATTTGAAAAAAAAAAAGAAGAAATGAGCACTTAGTTGTTGGTCATTTTACCTGATTCTTTCCCTTTTAAATTCATTTTGCACTAGCAAATGTGCCATAGTTCCAAAAATTTTTATCTAAAATTCCTCCTTCTCAATGTTTCATTTTTCATTTTAATTGTCATTCATATGTCTTCATTCAGTCAAAAAAGACTTAAACTGTTAACCTAAACAAAGCAATCCAGAACTTTGTTCTGGAAATATGATCTAGTGCTACCTTTGTTTTTGGGCTAAAGAGAGCTTAGAATCAATTAGGCTTTTCTAGTGAAATTTTGGGACAGAATACTTGCTTTAGTGAAGAAAATCTTTAAGACCTTGATTCCAGAGGAGACATAATGGTCTAAAAAGGAAGTAGCAGAGAGCTTTGCAGAGTGATATTTGCCTCAGTTTACACATCTGGAAAAAACTTGCTTATAAATATTTTATATGCCTTTTTTGTTTCTATAAGCTCACTAAAACTTTGATCACAAACGTAAGAACATCCATAGAGACTCAATTGTAAGTCTTCAATAATAAGCAGGGGGAAAAAAAAGGGGGAAAAAAAAAGAAAGAAATTCCTTTAACAAATGAAGCACTTGAACATCATTGTGTATAACAAATTGAAAGCAACACATTTTATAGAGTACTGCTTTGGATTAAAGGTTTGAGTCTTTCTAAAATTCATATGTTAAAGTACTACCCTCCCATGTAGCTGTATTTAAGATGATACCGCTAAAGGAATCAATTAAGCATAAATTTAGTAACAGGAGTGGGGTCTTGATCTGATAGGACTGGTATCACTACACAAGAGACGCCAAAGACATTGCTGTTCCTGTCTTCCCCATGCATAGGAACTGGTGAAAAAACCTTCATGAGGACATAGCAAGAAAATTATAATCTGTTGGCCAGGAAAGAAACCCTTACCTGTACCTGAAAAGGCCCATACAATAATCTAGAATTTCTAGTCTCCAAAGCTGAGAAAATAATTTTCTGTAGTTTAAGCTATTTAATCTATAATACTTTCTTATGGCACTTGTAGTACACTAATACTTTCAATAAAGAGATAATAAAGACTCCTGTAAAAAAATGTATGTTTCAAAACTATGACACTATTATTTACAATAAAGACATATAATCAAGGAAAAGCAATTCTAAATATATCACTAATGTATTTGTCTACACTAAAATGCTTGCAAGATAGATGTGGGGGCAGGTTTTTTAGTAATACATGCACTATCACATATTAATGAAAAACCTGAGTTCATTATCATAACATATGTACAAAAATGTCAGCATAGTTACTAGTATTTGAAAGTTTCCCATTAAAAATAATTAATATACACGCACTTCTCAAACAAAATTTACTGACTTGCTTGGAAATCAACTAAACACTTTGACCAGAATTCTGCAGCTCAAAATTGACAAAATCATCTGCATAACTTCCCCATCTTCACACACAGACATATACACAATTATAGAATCAAATTATATTTCTTTTTATGCTGGGTGCTAAAAAAAAGTCTCCAATATAGATGATAAAAATTTCCTAGTGTGACTAAATTCCTATCACATGGGTAGTTACCGAATCTGTGAACCCAAAATGTTAGAGAAAATATTTTTAACAAAATGGTGTCAGTCAGTAACTAAAATAGGAATAAAACAGTTAGTCAGTTTTTTAAAAATATAAAGCATGACTTTAATGAGTCATTTTGTCTGACCTTGTCTCACAGCTGTCAACTGTTAATGGCCCACATGTAATCAGATAAAGATACAGAAATTGCTGAAAATGGGAGTAAAAAATTCCTTTGTAGAAATCTGTTAGTGATACTGTCATGATCCTTCTTGCAATTTTGTATTGCTGAGAAGATGGAGTTTGGTGTCATCAATAATCTACTACTAATTGTGGGAGGACTAGTTATACTTGGGTTCATTAGCATTAATTTAACATACTGAGTTCCTATCCTAATTCTTAGTACTTTAATACACTGATAGAGTCCTCATTATCTAATCTATTGCCTAAATTCATCAACAATGAAATCATTAATTGTTTAATCAATCCATTGATGACATCAGTATACTGAATGCATGAGTTTTGGGGAACATTTCATATTAAAGTATCGTATACCAAATAATCTCCAAAAGTCTTAACTCTGTACTATTAACTTTTCTCTAACTTTGAGTCTATGAAATAAAGTAAGTTTTGTGCTTCCAAAATATAACAGTGGTACAAGAATAGGTTAGATACTATCTTTCAAAAAGGAGAAATAGGAAAAAAAATAATAAAAATAAGACCCAAACTGAACAGGAAAATAAATACATTAAATTTTAACACTGGAAGCTAATCATATTTAATATTTTATCCCACTTTTTATGTACCCTGCAATGGCGAGTTGGGCTCCCAATTCCCTGGGTAACCCCATACAGTCAGCTTTTCTGGGTGACAGTCACATAATCACTCTTATTCTTTCGTTTCCTGACTGTAGGAATCCAGGATTGTGAAGCCATCACTGAGAAGCACCACCTTGGTTCTCTGAAGCATTATGTCAGTGGGAATTCTGGGCAGTGATGTTGCTTCTGCAGGGGCATCGCCATGCAGGCCACTCTGGGGAGGTCCCGAGGCTGCCTGAGACATCCTTTGAGATTTGTGTGCAGGTAGCCAAACTTTCATAGTTCTTCACTTTGCACACCTGCAAAATTAGCACCAAATGGAGACTGCCAAGATTCCACACTTGTGCACCCTATGGCTGCTGTTCCAGTCTGAATTAGGCCCATCTGAGCCACTACTGTGGCAACTGAGAAGCACTATGCTGAATGGGAGAAAACAGAGACCAACCAGAGGCTGCCCTGGGTAGTAAGCACTAAGGACCTATTGGTGTCCTGGGCTCCTTTCTCCAAATCCTTCTAAGACCCGGTACTCTGAGCTCATGATGGGCATTGGCAGACTTCCCTGAGATTTTCAAAATGCATCTGAGGTCATTCTCCCACTGCCCTGATCCACAGCCTCCTCCCAACACTAACCTCCTAATCAAACTGCCACTTGGCCACAACTCCTTCTAGCAATACTAATACCCTAATTGAGTTGCCACTGGACTGTGCTCCTGGTATTCTCCACTAAACATACTTTCTCCTTTTGAATATGGCCAAGTATTTACATGCTGTAACCCTTTTAATTATCAATTCCAACTTCACATCATTTCTCTCTGCTTGTGTTTTCCTGTAATAGGTAAGAAAAACCACACTGAACCTTTACTATTTTGCTGCTCAGACGTTTGTTCCACAAAATTTCTAATTCTTGACTCTTAAATTCTAACTGCTGCAATGCCCCCTGGCATGGACACAATTCAGGCAAGTTCTTCACCAGTTTTTAACAAGGGTGCCCTTTCCTGAGTTTTGAATGAGATATCTGGATATTTGTCATTTCTAAGAGCTTATTAGAATGGTCTTCACTGCCCATGTTTTAGTGATCATTCCAATCAACATGAGTTAAATTATCAGTAAGAATATTGAGTTTTTTCTATAGTATTCTTTTTCGTGGACCCTGAGTGGAGTCATCCTAATGCTACATTAGCTTGCTCTTTGAAATGTTCCAGTCTCTACTCTCTATCCAGTTCTAAAGCTGCTTCCTTTGTTTGTTTGTTTGTTTGTTTTGTTTTTGTACTGGAATTGTAACTCATGACCCTGTGCTTGCCAGGCAGGCACTGTGCCACTGAGCTATATCCTTGTTCCTTTCCATATTTTCTTATTTTTAATATTTGTTATAGTGACACCCACTGTTCTGGTACCAATTTCTGCCTTAAGCAGTTGTATTGTGACAGCAGAGTACCACAATTTGCATAACTGATAAAGAACAATTTTTTTTCTTCCCATTCTTAAGATTATAAATATTCAAGATCAAGGTGGCATTAGTGTGTTGACTATTTTTGGGGAGGTGTACTGGGACTTGAACTCAGGACCTCACCCTTACCAGGCAGGCACTGCACCAGTGAGCTACCTTCACAGCACAGGTGCGTTGACTATGAAAATAAGCATCCGGTCACTGCTTCAAGGGTAATTCTTCAAATGCTATGACCCCTGAGAGGTGAACCATTATCCCTCAGAAAGAAAGAGCGAGAGTGAACCCCCTTCCCGAAAACCCTTTTATGCCGCTTCAGTACCTTTGTGAGGGGAAAGCCCACACAACCACAACACTGGGGCCTGTCCCTCACTGCTGCTGCATCCAGGAGTTCTATACAAAACAGAGGCTTATTGCTAAATATCCCACACTAAAAGTGAGTTTATATTTCAGGGGAAGCTATGTTTAGCAAGCAGGAAAGTGTAAGCCAGTGTATTTACTGAGCAGAGAATGCAAGATAGATGTGTAATTGAATAACCAAGAAAACTTGCAAAAGGAAGTAACATCTGACCTGAGATTTAAAGAACAGGTACGTTTGTCCAGTACGTTTGAGTAGTGTGAAAAGAGCAGATACCGATAGAGGAGTGAATAAACTGTAATATATATTTAAATTAGAAGTAAAGTAGCTTTCTTCTCTGTGATTCCTGCAAGTTGCTTGTATCATTCAGACATACAGATACTCAATTTCCTTCTAAGACAGCCAAAACAAAGCACCAAAAACAAATAAAGATAATCGTTGAGAATGACACTTTTATGGGTAGACTATGACTAAAATAAAGTTATTAATTAAAATAAACCCATCAAGGTGCTTGTAATTACATAGTGCATTTTCATTTTCTAGAAAAAGTGCTAAGACCAACTTGGTTTCAGCCTGTCCGTGCAAACATTGTATCTTCCCCTTGAAAGTGGAAACATTTGTAAAAATGATCTTAGAAACTGAAATTCCTTTGCACTCAATGAATGTTTTAAAGAAAAGTTCTTAAAAGAGCACATTCTTCAGAGTTTATTCTGAGACATTTACATATAGATGCTATTCAGATTTTTTTCATACAGCCATTGTCATGACAGATTCTAAAACTTCTGGAGGAATAAAGTACAAGTAATGTTTTGAAAATTAACAATTTCCATGGCCTCAAAATCTTTCTATAATACATTATTTTGCTATCACAATGGGTGTGTGTGTGTGTGTGTGTGTGTGTGTGTATAGTCTAGGTTGGCCTCCAACTCATGGCAGTCTGCCTCAACCTCCCAAATGCTGACATGTCTCTTTCAGTATACTGCATTTCTGAAACATTTAAAATTTGTCCTTTTAAAACTCTTGAATCAGAATATGTTGTTCTTCATAAACTCTCAGAAATATTCTTCTCTTTGTGAATTATGGTATTAATTTTAACTGATTTGATTTATAGCATTAGAAAAAACACTTTAGATAAAAAAGTTATACTATTTAAGTTATTTTATTTTACAGGGGTACTGGATCTACTTTGGAATAAAAACTGTAAACCAAATTATTTGTTACAATAGTGCATTGAATATATCAGCTATTATTGCAAACAATCGATTTGTTACATGGGACAAATCCATTTACACTTTAATATCTAATGCTGATTTGTTACATTTTAGACATTTGGAAAATTAATAAATGTTTTATAATCCACTTCAAAATTATACCCAGACTAGTTATATGTCATACACAATATTTTAAGAATATAAAATTGACTGAAGAAAGAAATGGCTTTAGGTTGGATAAATGAATTATTTTAGAACCAATTTAGGCAATTGTCTTTTCATTACTAACATTGTTGACACTATATATTTATTATAAACACATACAAAATTATAATGTTATCATAAAGTATTGTTTGTAGAAATAGTATGCTTGAAGATTAATCTCTATGGAAACAGAAATATAATGACCTAACTAGTTTTTTTATCATTAATAGAAGCAAATCTATACCAAAAGAACATGAACAAAGACTTGGAGTGAAGTTCTTTCAGATTGGAGTGTGATTTACTCATAAAGTATACATTTCTATTTTGAAAATACAAAGACATTTCTTTCCAAACTCTTTCAAATAATAGCCTGTGTAACACTCCTGTTCAGTCTTTCCCCAGCAGGAAATTCCCACCCAACACCTCTGCAGCCTAGATGGCCTGGCTCCTCTGGGTACCAGCATCCAGCCCAACAAGAGCCCTCTGTTTCTCGGCATGGAGGGTAAGAATTGAGTATTTTTACTCGAAAGTACAACTAGGAATTCTCATCTATTCCATAAACACTTAAAAATATTTTCTGAAAAATAAGGAAGGATACTTTCAATTTTTCATTTAGTAAACGTGATAAAAGAAATAACCAGTTGCATTTAATAACTACCCTATATTTATAGATACAGCTATTGCTCTTTGTATTTGATTTGCAAATGTCATACTATTTGATATTTCTTTCAGTATCTGTGTGACACTTGATTTACCATTTCTTTGTAATTCCTCTATTCAACTATTTGCAAGGAGCTTATTCTCTCTTTATGTCCTGGGATAATTTTGTAAGACAGCATTGATGCATAAAAAGTTTTAGTTAATTACAGTTTTAAATTTGTCCTAGTACCATGCTGGGCTGCTAATGTGATAATGAGAATATAATCATTTATTTCATTTAATTTGCTGAGAACAACATGTTATGTCTTTCTTGTTAAATATTCCAAGTAATATACACCCAAAGAAGCAAGGTTATTTTATCCTTAAAAACAATAATAAATATAGCTGATTATAAGTTAAAAATCTGGATCATTTTTTAGATAATTGAAGAGACATCACTGCTCCAGATTTATAAAATCTTTTTACTAATTCCTTTCCATAGATTGTCCTAAGACCTTAGCTATATCTGACCTTCCATAAACAACATTTCTATTCATATTTTATATCACCATGTATATTCACTTTTTGGGTAACTTCTCAAACTAACAAATGAATGTTTTTATAAACTGAGGCCATAGTTTATTAGTTAAACAGTGCCGATTTCCAATATCATTTCAGATATAGATTACTTTCTTTATAATTTGATGTCACCTGATATTTTTGCCTTAAGAAAAAAATTTAAGCAAGCATGAAATATAGGAGCTTTCCTGGGAATCACTCTGAGTCAACCCATTATGTATAGTATTGACCATCTGAGATATATCTTCTTATACAAAAGCAAAAAATTTGTACTATTTGCATAAACTGTTATAGAAGATATTTGAGAATAAGAAAGAACTGTCTCATTCTACACGCTGTGAGCTTCTCAAATCCCAGTGAAATTTTGGCATCATGATATGTGGGTTTTAAAAAAGAAGAGAAAGTATAAGAAAAGATGTCAAGAACATCTATCTGTACTTATGGAAGCAAAATTACTGCTTTTATGGAGTGTAATTTATAACTGGAATAATTAATCTCTGTAACTGTATCCAACGTATAGTCTTACTCATCATAAAGGCATTAACGAAGTACAAATGCTTTACTGCAAACTGAACAGAGGTGCCCACACTGAGACCGATTCTCTCAATGTATAAATGATTTCTTCTGAAATATTTTAGTTTACTCTGAAGAACTCATCAAATTAATGAATAATTTTAGAAAAAGTAACACAATATGCATTAAGACAAGTCCAAGTGAACAGGAGACTTTATGTAAGCAGAGCAGTGCAGAATTAGAGAGCATATTTACCTTTGAAGGTAGGGAGTTGGAAAGGGTAAGAAAGTATTACAAAACTACATACTCTTATACAAAGCGGATGTGATACCAGTAGTTCTGAGCTCAAGATACAACTTTGTCATTAGTATCTTTAAAACCCTGACAAAGATAAATACTGAATATAGCTCTTTCATCAGATTATTGCATGAATTGCGTTCTAAAATTCTCATCAAAATCTTTGCACAGACTTAAGAACGCAGTAAGTTTTAGTATTAGTTATGGTGGCAGGACATACAAAATCTTGATTATCTGCTGTTGCTTACACTTTCCTTTCGGTAGGTTGACCTTTCTTGAATTTTGTAAGGCTATTTTACAAAGTGAGAAGCTTTTGCCTATAAACAAAACAAACAAACAAACAAATAAAAACCAAATTAAAAAACAGGTTGAAAGAGCAATGAAGCCCAGATTAATTGAAGAATAATACTATCACCAACATAAAGTTCCTATTTCTTAATCTAGCATTATGATAGAGTGTGACTAAAATTTGAACTCATCAATCACTTCAATGACACATTTCATAAACACTAAGTGTATATTTTCCCCTTTGTATTATGAAATTTTCCTCTCTTAACAGTAAATACTTTTAAAGGAATTTTGAATAAGCATTTGTTTAGACAAAGTTTAGACACAGCTCTAGTCAATCACATGGAAAGCCAATAAGACTATTGTTGTAGTCAGGAATTACAAGGAAAACAATCTAATACAGGACATATAATTTACAGAATTATTTTGTATAGTCACTGAAAGAATTAAATACAAGAAGTGTAGGAAATCTATTCACACACTAAAGACCTAGAGAATCCAGCCAAGGGCCTGGTTACCATAGCAATGCCCTGCATGAGTCCGGCTGAAGACTTACAGCCCATGACAGTGCCCACCATGGGACCAACTGGAGGCCTGGAGCCCATGACAATGACTCATACAAGTCTGTTTCACTGATCTGCACTGGAAGGCCCAGAGGTCAGTGGTGGGAGCCAGAAAGTCCGTGCCAGAGGCATGAAGGATCTGTGCCAGTGGGTTGAGGGTTCTGTGCTGGAGCCAGGAAGCAATGTTCAAAGTAAGAACCACAGTCATCCGCAGTGACAACAAGGTTCTGAGCTCCTCCAACGATGAGAACAACCGAGTTCGTATCAGGAAGCCAGCATGACAAACTTCTCCTGGAGATTGAACAGCACACCATCTTCCCCTCCAGAGTCAGGAAGTGGTAAAGACCAGAGCTCCCCCAAAGTAAACCACAGCCATTCTCAGCGACAACAGGGTCTGAACTCCTTTGATGATGATAACAAGCTAAGTTCATATCAGAAAAGCAGCTCTACAAGTTCCTTCAGGAGAACCAATGGCAACAGGAGAACTAACAGCACCATGAAGAACCAACAACACTAACCTCTTCCTGTCCAGTTATCCTTTTTATCTCAGCAACAGTCCTCGGGTGGGTCACCCATGCTCTGCACCCTGCTGATTCACTGCAGCTGGCATTACAAGTTGACCTCCAGTTATCAGTCCACCACAACTATCAAACTGAACATTGTATGAAACACTACAATAGTAATTTTAGGATAGACGTGTAGTTTTAAAAATAATTAACTTTAGTATTTTCTTGAAAATTTTAATTCTTTTTGTCTCATGAATTTTTAAAATTTCAGGAGATTTTCTATAGTAGCCTAGTTAATACTCAGGATTACACCTGGATGTGGAAAGTCCCATATATTTTCATACGCGCTCATAGGGTGTCTTGGTTACTTTTCACTCATTGCTGAGACAAAACACCTAACACCCAAAATTAGGGAAGGAAAGGTTTATTTAGCTTACAGTTTTTGGAGGTTTCAGTCCATAATCAGCTGGCTTCAAGGCAGGGTGGCATGGTACAGGGGTAACACTTCAAGGCAGTAGCCAGAGCAAAAGCAACCAGAGTAAAAGGGGCAAGAGCAAGCCTCTTTTTCTCCCTTATATTGAACACAAGACACCACCCTGCCTCTCCAGGTGGGTGTAGCATTCACAAATCTCCTTGCCTTCCTTTGCACAGGATGAGGATATTTACAAAGTAAGAACCCTGGCTCCCTGCTGAGTCTCTCAGTTAAACTTCTGACTTTCTCAAATGGACACAATGAACAGGTAACTGCTTGTGTTTTACACCCCAGGATGTAGAGCTGCTGAGTTACTTAACCAAGTTTCTAGAATTCTCAAGTTGACACAATGTATTAACCATAATATAGGGCAAGATGATTTTTTTAGACTTAAAGGAATATACCACTATGATAGCTTTAAAATGCCATGTAAAATAGTAACTGAATCAGTTTTCCAGTTATTTTGGTGCTCCAGCTCTTCCAAGTTCTCTACTGAAATCATTCACTTTCTCTTGTGATACTGTATTCACATAGTTTCTTCCTTATTTGACTTTGAAGTTACTATCTTGAAAGTCATCACAAACTGAGGAGGACACTCCCTAGAAGAGGACCCCATTTTCTATTTTGGGAAGATTTTAGGACTGTTTTGGTTCTACATAATATTGTGGTAGGTTGAGAGGGATTATAACTTTGCTCTTTTTCACTAAAGTTTGTGTATTGCTAAGGAGATGCATAGAGCATTGCACTGAGAAGTGATGGACTCCTGATAGTTAGCTTTAGATGATAAAGAGCTTGTTAATGAGAATGTA
>RJWM01032276.1:0-21535 GCA_004363535.1 Dasyprocta punctata | reverse complement strand
GCGAGGTTGTGAGTTCAATCCCCGGTGCCGCAAAAAAAAAAAAAAAAAAAAAATTAATTGCAATAAAAAATCTGAAATTAAAATTAAGGAAGCAGTACTATTTACAGTAGCATCAAAAAGAATAAAATATGGAGGTGAAAAACTTGCACATTACAAACTACAACACATCATTAACATTTTTTAGAAGACCAAAATAAATGAAGACAGCCCATGTTGGTGAACTGAAAGTATTAAGATGGCAGTGTTTCCCAAAATGATCTTCCCAAATCGCCTACCTGACTGCCAAAACAATCTTAAACAAAAAAGAATGAAGTTGGAGAATTTACACCTCCATATTTCAGAAATTTGCTAAAATTATGGTAATAACCACATGTAGTACTAAAATAAAGATAGACAAGTAGATCCTTAGAATATCATCGAGAAATAAACCCTTATATTACGGTCAGTTGATTTTTGACAAGTCTACCAAGACTATTCAATAGGAAAAGAATAATCTTTTTCACAAGTGTTACTGTGACAACTGAACATCCACATACAAAAGAATGTAATTTGCAGCCAGACACTGTGGTACTGAGGATTGAACTCACAACTTCACACTTGCCAGGCAGGCGCTTTGGGGTCAGACGCTGTAATGCATGTCAGTAACTCCTATATTTTGAGAGGCTGAAGCATGAAGACCACAAATCTGAGCCCAACCTGGGTAATTTAGCAAGATAAGAAATATAAAGGGCTAGGGATGTAGCTCAGTGCCAAGGTACTGGACTCAGTTCCCAGTAACACACACACACACACACACACACACACACAATGCAGTTGGCTTCCTATCTCACATAATGTACAAAATTAACTGACAGACCTAAATGTAAGAAAAAAACTTCTAAGAAGATAATGTAGGTGAAAAGTTTGATGACTTTGGATTAAGCAATGATTTGTTCAATATAATACCAAAAGTATGAGAAGCAAAAGAAAAAATAGATAATTTGCACTTCATTATAATGAAAAAGTATTAAGGGGTGGGGCGTGCAGCTCAGTGTCACGTGCGCATAGCATGTGTGCAGCCCCGAGCTCAGTCCTCAACCCCACTTGACAGTGTCCCGAAGAGAAGCAGGCGTTTTCCCCAGCGCTTCCCTGGCCGTTTTCTGGGCCAGAGCCATGCCATATTAAGTTTCCTAAATGTTTCCACTTTGTTCAGTCAGCTGACAAACAAATCCGCTCTGTGGGCTCTTCCTGGCTGTGTTTCTGATCCAGGAGGCCTCTCTGCAGTGTGGAGAGGACCTGTCAACCGTACGATATATATGAAGATCTGAAAAGAAAGGAAAACCAGAAGCTCATCTTTCTTTCTCTGGAGTGGGAGGGCAGCTAAGAGCATTCAGATATTTTGAGATGAAATTGTTACCATGGGAATGTTTCCATATCTCTCCCTTAATAATGATCAGTAGAAACAAGAAAGAGTACAGCCCTCAGAATTCTGGAAATAAAAGAAACGAGGGAAGGAAAATGAAAGCTGGAACAGGTCCCAGAGAAAGGATTGCTTAATTCAGTCCAGACTCTGCCCTGGCTGCATTCTGGGAGAACATGAGGTGTTGGGGGTCAGCAGTTTCCTGCCAAGATCAAGGTCCCCAAACAGGCTGGAAATAGCGGGTCCTGCAGGGAGGATGCCGCAGCATTGTTGGTAGGGGGCTAAACTATCTCCCTTTCCCGTACTTCATGTGTTTGGAGGGCGGGCATTGAGATCGAACAAACCTAGATGCTTCTACTTTTCCATCACTGTTCTGGAAAGAAGAGGTCAAGTGAGGGTCTATCTCCAGGGCTTTGGACCATCCTAAGATGAGAAGCACACTGCATATTCTCATCTCGCAACCACAGAATTCTCCTCATGGCTGTACTGCCCTCAACAAAGGCTCTCAACCAGAAAGAGACCTTCCCTCCACTGTGACTGGCAGCACTGGCTGGCCCTCCCAGGGCACTGCCATCTGAGCTCCTTTCTCCAGGACCTCAAGAAATCTAAGGACAGATAACTTTTTTTTTGAGACAGGGTCTCACTATGTAGTTCAGGGTGGTCTTGAATTCACCATGTAGCCCAGGCTGGCCTCAAATTCTTGGTGATCCTCCTGCTTCAGCCTCCCAAGTTCTGGGATTACAGATATGCCCCCATTCCCAGCCAAAACAACTGAAAGGAATTTGTTTGCTGTGATAGATGTATTACCCTTGATTGCCATAACCCTATACTCTGTTTCAGAAGGACTAATTGCTTTTTTCCTCTCCTCTCCTCTCCTCTCCTCTCCTTTCCTCTCCTTGACCCTCCCTCCCCTCTTCCTGTTTCTATTTTTTAAAGAAGTGGCACCGTCAGGCATGGTGGCACCCGTCTGTAGTCCTAGGACTCAGAAAGCTGAGACAGGAGGATTGACACAAGTTTGAGGCCAGCCTGGACTACACAGTGAGTTCAAGGTCAGCCTGAGCTACACAGTGAGACTCTGTCTTAACCAAATCAATGGGAATCCAATCTACTAGCTGGGAATGTATTTATTTTTGTGATACTGGTGATTGAACCCATGGTCTTTGCACAGCTTCTCTCTCTCTTTCTTTCTTCTTTCTTTCTTTCTTTCTTTCTTTCTTTCTTTCTTTCTTTCTTTTTTTCTTTCTTTCTTTCTTTTTCTCTTTTCTTTCCTTCCTTTTTTCCTGCCTTCTTTGACACAGGACCTCACTATGTAGCCCAGGTTGGCCTTGAACTCATAGCAATCCTCCTACCTCAGATTCCCAAGCACTGGAATTCCAGGGGTGCATCACCAAGCCTGGCTGGTTTTTACTTTCAAGACAGGGTCTCACAGTCTCTGAGTTGCTCAGGCTGGACTTGAGCTTTTGATCCTCCTGTATGTGCCTGTAATTTCAGCAGTAGCTGGGAATTTAAGAAGAGTGGGTCAAGGTATGCAGATTGGGTGCCTCTTTATTATAAGCACCCTTTAAATCCCACACAAGGGAGAACTGAATACTGCTCTACTGAACACCCCACACACCTTGAACTGACCTAAGGTGAGAACTACTCACTCACCTAAATCTTTATCTGTCAATTCCCTAGAGCTAGGTTTGCTTGGAATGTCAGGATCTAGGACAAGCTGGCTGCTCTTTCTCTCCCTCCCTCCCTGCCTCCCTTTCTTGTTTGTTATTCTTGAAATGAAGAATGTAAGCAGTACTTGAGTTGTTCCTAAAAACACGTAGGCAGAACCGGAAGTCTTACTGGATGAGGCAAACAGGGGACTGAGGGAGGGGCGGCAGTCTCTAAACATCACACAGCCACGCCACACACACCTTGCCTCTCACATTCCAGAACCTCACATTTTCTGTGCTACAATTCATGATCCACAAAGAGGAAATCAGCTTAAAAAATTGATCTCGCATAAATATAAGCTCAGCAGAGGGAGTGAAGGCAACAGGGAGCTCTAAAGATAGGTGTCTGCAACCGACCAGAGAAACCAGCAGGCGATGATGCCATGCAAACTTCCTTGGCTGAATTCCCAGTCCCTTGACTCTAGGCTCTCTACAGTTCTGGCCACATACGGGACTCTCTTATAGGCGACAGGTGTCTCTTAATTCTTTCTCCCTGACTGCTAGCCAGGATGGGTTTCACATGGGCTGGGAAAGTCATTTGTGGCTCTGAGTAACTCTCACTCCCAAACTGTGCATCCTGAGATGTAGCAGAGCTCTAATGGCAACAGAAGGTGATGCTATATCCGCACCTGGCTGGCTGCAGAGTTATAATCTGGTACGAGTTTCAGCTGTCACTGACACAACAGCTGAGCATGGCTTCCATGCTGCTTGAGATGAACAACTATTCTGCTCCAAGTACATTATCATTATACAGGATATTTTTCAAATTCAGCTGGTACTTCGGCAGATTTTACAGAAGTATGTGTCAATTTTTACATGCCGGGCTGGAGGAAGTTCTTTTAATAGGCGAGCTCCAGCCCCTGAAGTGTGAGGCACACAGGCACCTGAATTTTCAGTGCAAATGAAATGAACCACTCTTATGTGTGAGTTGTTGAGGGCACAAGTTGAACACCACCTCCATAAAGCTTTCTGGGAGCTCTTCGACTGCAGAAAATCTCTTACTTGCTTGAATTCTTGTTGCACTTGATCGTATCTATCACAGTTCATAGCATTTTTCTACCTGTGGTAGACGTTTATATGCTACTACCTCTCCTCGCTATATTGGAAGACCTTTCAATCAGCCACCAGCTCTGTAGCTATTTCATCTTTGCTTTACACAGTAGCTGGCCCCAAGCCTTCTGCAAAGGAAGTTCCAAAAGAATGACCGTGTCTGAAGGAATGAATGGCCAGGTGGTATGGATCCCTCCTGATAATAAGTGCAGCAGGAGGAGAGGATGCTTGAGCTTAGGTCAAGGTGCCTCGCTGACCAAATGACCTGAAGAAATCTCAGACCCCAATCCTGATGCCTGTGAACAAGAGTCCAGTTGTGCCCTGCCCCCAGGACGAAGGGCAGAGGGCTGCCACGCTGTGGGGCTTGGTATAAGGGCACAGATCTCCTATTCTTTGGGCAAAGGAGGTGAAATAACACCCACAAGGAATGGATTTTGGTGACTGCAAACAACAATTCTAACCTTTATTTTTATATAAAGAGAAGCAGGATCAGAAAGGTCAAGTCATTTGCACAGGGAACATAGCAAAGTTGGGAAACTTAGGTCTTAGCCCTTAAACCCATGTTTTTCTACCTGGCCACCACATCTTGGTACTTTCTCGGTATTGCTAAAAGCCCATTTCACTGAGCAGGGCTGTTCAGTATTTCCACCAGGGTTCAGAGACTGGGGAAGGCTGCTTCTCAAGTAAGTATTATGTGAACCAAGAAAATCAAGTTAGGCACAAGCAGATGGATACACATTGCCCGAGTTCCTCCCTCCCTCCTTCCCTTTTCTTCAGTACTGCGGACCGAACCCAGGTCCTGTGCCCTAAGATACATCCCTAGCACTTTGTAAAAATTTTGAGACAGGGTCTCACTAAATTGCTAAGTTGCCCAGGCTGGGCTCAAACTTATGATCCTTCTGCCTCAGCCTCCCAGGGTGCTGGGATTATAGGCATGTGCCACCATGCCTGGCCACGGGTACTTGCAGAGGCTCTGTACTCAGTTCAGAGCTAGCAAGGCATGGCTGCACAGGATGGGAACTGGTCAGTTTCTCCAGGGTTAGGTCCTCAAGGACAGGAGAAAGGGTAGTTTGCCAAGACCCGACTCTGCTTAAGTCTTCAGTGGAATCTCCCGAGAGGGTGAGAAGATTCTCAGAGAGAGCAGGTGAGGCCCAGAGTGCCTGACTGTGAAGGGAGTGAAGTGGACGGACACACACTGCATGCCCAGGCTCGGCTCCTGACGCTGGCAGCTGGGCCCTGATCTCCTGGGACCTACAGGATGCAGTGCTGGGGTGACAGCGCCCTAGACAGAGAAGTACCTGGGAAGGGCCCATGGAGAAGGGGCAAAGCGCATCCTTAGAGCTGAAAAGAGATTTTCTTTTTAATGCCATTTTGAGACAGGGTCTCGCTATGCAGTTCAGGCTGCTCTTGAGCTCACTTTGTAGCCCAGGCTGGCCTTGAACTTGCAATGATTCTCCTGCCTCAGTCTCCCGCATGCTGGGGTTACAGGCATGTGCCACCACACCCGCTGAAAACGAGTTCTTTACAGCAAGTATGGTTGGCTGAGGAAAGAACAGATTTCACTGCAAAGGCGGGCTGGGTGTGCAGGGCTCTGGAAACCATCTTTTTAAAAATTTTATTTACTTTATTTATTTATTTTTGTTGAGATAGGGCCTCAGTTATGTAGTTCAGGTTGGCTTGTTTACCACGCAGTCCAGGCTCCTCTCGAATTTACAGCAATCCTCCTGACTCAGTCTCCCACGTGCTGGGATCACAGGTGTGCACCACCATGCCCAGCTCTGTAAACCATTTTAAGTTTGTTTTTTTTTTTTTTTTTTTTTTTTTGCAGCACCAGGGATTGAACTCAAAACCTCACACCTGCCAGGGCAGGTGCTTAAGCCACTGAGCCTAACTCCTGGCCCTCCATTTTAAGATTTGAATTTTATCCTAATGGGAAGGGAATGCCATCAAGGAGTTTGTTCTACTTTTAAAATCAGTATTATGTATGTGCATACTTTTTGTCTTTCAAAAAATTTTAACTATTGCACTACTAGCAAATCTATGACTTAGTTGCCTAGATTGTAACCTCCTGGGGTTACCTGTGTCCCAAACCACTTTGGTTTCAATGTCTAGCAGAGTTTTCTTGCATCAGAATAATGGGGCAGGGCATGAGGACAGAGAAGGCACAGGGGTGAAAATCTGAGGGAAAAGTACAAAATCTGAAAGAGCATCAGAATTTCCCATGATCCTCCTGCCTCAGCCTCCCGAGTGCTGGGATACAGACCTGTGCCACCACGCCTGGCTTATGAGTGCTTCTTAATAGTTACCTTCTTACTTCCTTCATTCTCTTCCTGAGATAAATCTAAGCATTGCCTGCTCCCTTCTCACTAACATCATAGGTTACCCTGTGATAGTTATCACACCAGAATGGAAGGCAAAATCCCTGAGGAAAAAAAAAATGCTCCAAGAACATTTGCTTTGCTAATTTTAGCCTTCTTAGTAATAAAAATGTTGACCAGCTGTGATGGCACATACCTGTAATCCCAGCACTCAGCAGGCTGAGTGCTCAAGTTCAGGGGCAGCCTGAACTACATAGTGAGACCTTGCTCTTAAAAAAAGAAAAATCAGAAAAAAATATATTCTTTGACATGTAAACTTTACATGAAATTCAAAATTCAAAGAGTAATAAACTCTTATTAGAATGCAGTCATATTCATCTATGTGTTGTCCACAGTTGTCTTTATGTTACAAGAGTTGAGTAGCTGTGAAAGTCTCAGATATTTACTATCTGGGCTTTTACAGAAAAAGTTAGCAACTTGTGAGTTCAACTACAGCAGATATACCATTCCAATAATAAACACTGGGTTATTTAATCATAAAATATAAATTTGGCTAAGAACAGTGGCACATCCTTATATTCTAGCACTCCGGGGGGCTGAGACAGGAGGAATACAAATTTGAGTCCTGCCTTGGCCATTTAGCAAGGTCCTACGTCAAAACAAAAAAATATAAAAACAGAATAGAGATGTAGCTTAGAATGGAGGCCCTGGGTTTGATCCCTAGTACTACAAAACAAAACAACAAAGAACGAAAACCACAAATGTAAACTTTGAATAAAAAAACCAATATTCTTGCAGAATTTGGGTGCATGTATGTGTGTAACTGAGGACTGAACCCATGGTCTTTGCACTGAAATACTTCCCAGCTCTTTTTTTTTTTTTAGTTTTTATTTTGAGACAGTTTGCCAATTTGCCCAGGTGAGATTTAAACTTTCGATCTTCCTGCCTCAGCTTCCTGGAGTGGTGGGAAATGTGTGCCACTGCACCTGGACAGAATTTCAATGTGTAAAGACAGTACTGGTGATACTACTTTGTGCATATATACAGCCAACATGTAGTTTCCAACTCAGAAAGAATACAACCTCTCATTTTCAATACAGGACCTCTACTTGCCTGCGATAAATGAAGAGACAAAATCTACAAAGCAAAATACAGTACTACTACTACCAGAAAACAGCTAGGACCCAGCATGACACTATGAAGTTAGGCACTGTTTTCCCAATGA
This sequence comes from Dasyprocta punctata, assembly GCA_004363535.1. Lineage (NCBI taxonomy): Eukaryota > Metazoa > Chordata > Mammalia > Rodentia > Dasyproctidae > Dasyprocta > Dasyprocta punctata. The sequence goes on along the minus strand of RJWM01032276.1, from coordinate 13,837 downwards.
TGTCAAAATCTCATCTTCTAGTAAGGTGTTCATACTTTCTGAACCCAAAATAACTGGGGCAAATGGTCTGCCAAGTCTGAGTGTGTCAAGGGAGCAGGGGACCAATTTCTGAAATTGGGACACACTAGAGCAATCTGAGATGCACCACTGTGATACTCACAGGTCAGATGGAGGATTCCACAGAGCTAAGGACCAAACAGATTAACAGACATCCACTGTCACCGACAGGAACTTTTGACAGAATTAAATAGAACTATCTGCAACCTTAGGGGTCTTAAAAAATGGGTTACTGTACTGTGGGTCTGGAGACCAAGGTATTTGAATGGTCAGGCTTCCTATGTGGAGCACTGTCACAATGTGAAAATTAAATTTAGCATCTCAATGTGTGGTATTATTTAAAAAAGTAGTTCCCAGTTTTTAAAAACACAGACTGTTAAGAATTAGACTACGGAAGCCGGGCATGGTGGCGCACGCCTTTAATCCCAGCACTCGGGAGGTTGAGGTAGGAGAAGCGTTGAGTTCGAGGCCAGCTTGGGCTACAACGCAAGTGCAAGGCCGGCCTGAGTTACGTAGTGTGACCCTGTCTCAAAAAACTAGGGCTGGGAGTTTGGCTGAGCGGCTTAAGCACTTGCCTGGCAGGTGCGAGGTTGTGAGTTCGATCCCCAGTGCCAAAGAAAAAAAGAATTAAACTATGGAGCTGGGAACATAGCTCAATGGCACAAGTGCCTGGCTGGCACAAGTGCAAGGTCTTTTCCTGGTACAAAAAAAAAAAAAAAAAAAAAGAATTCAAGTATGATGCCCACTAAATAAGCATGATATCCAGAAGTAGATCACTGCATTCATTCTGCAGTACAGGGGACTGCACCCAGGTGTGGGCTTGAACTTGCAATCCTCCTGCCTTAGCTTTCCAGAGCACAGGGATTAGAGGTGTGCATCACTATCCATAGCTATTTATTTTTGAGGCTGGGAATTTAACTCATGCATGCTCAGCACTCACTTTATCACTGAACTGCACAAACTTTTATTTTTAAGAATGCTGTTAGTTCTCTGTAGCTGTGAATTCTTGATCTGTAGACTAAACCTGATCTGGCAGGGGAGGCCTGGATCAAAAATACATGGGAAAAAAATTTTTCCCCCATGAAGTCCCAAAAGCAAAATCTGAACTTGCCACATAGTGAGTACTCTGGCAATGCCACAAGGATGAAGAGATGTACTGGACCCCAGCTTCCACCACTCCACAGTGCCATTTTTCCCACACTTGTCCTTCGGCACTGTTCGCCATGCGCTTTTTTTTTTTGGTACCAGGAATCAAACCTAGGACCTCGTGCTTACCAGGCAGGCACCGTGCTGCTGAGCTATGTCCCCGGCCCTCCCCCGGCCCCCTCCTTGCATCTCTTCAGCATTCTACAGTCACATCTGTGATGGCTGCATCTGTACTAAACATGCACAGATTTTTTTCCTTACATGAGGTCCTTGAGCATCTAAAGATTTTTTTATTCATGTGGGGTACTGGGACTCAATCCTCCAGATACAAACCAAGAACTGTATCTTTTAAAGACACCGTTATACTGACTTTTACTAGTACAATTCAGACAAGAGGGCCATCAGAGCTAACCCCAGCTGCATCCAGAGGGCCCATTTGGGCAAGATTTATGCTCTACCACAGAACTTCAGCACTTACCTCTGTTTATTCCTTGTTGCTCATTATTCCTCTATATTCCCACAGGTCAGGAAAGCTCTCATTTTATTCAGGATTGGCTCAGCAGTGTATTTCTTCCTTGTTGCCTTCTCCTGACAGGCGATGTGCAGATATATACAAATAGATACCCAGACTTCTCACTTCTTTTACAGACCATCTTTAAATGGTTATGTGTGCCCCAAACACCTGACATCAGAGCCTACTCTGTTCTGACATTCATTGGCACCCATGTGGGAAACTGCTTATTTTTGCTCAGACGTGACAGAAAAAGAACATAAAATGGCAAAAAGCAACGGACCTTGCTTTCACACTAAGGATACTGCACTATGACACCAGCCTGCAAGCCTCCAGGGTGATGCTTCTTCACAAAATTGCCTGTTACTCATTAAAGACTCAGAGCTGCAGAACTGTCCATTTATAAGGCAATGCAGGGCTGGAGATACAGCTCAGTGGTACAGTGTCTGCCTGGCAAGCACGTGGTCCTGAGTTCGACTCCTGATACCAAAAAAAAAAAAAAAAAAAAGAAAGGTAACAAATGAAAGATTTCCATATTTCCCTCATTTTTCCTTTACACTCCTGAGAGTTTGTCTGGAGGTTCTGGGAGGGGAGCCCAGCTACTCATATAATCTTGACCAAGGAAATGGTGGTCCTCTGTCAGGGAAGGTTGTCCTCTTTGAAGGAGTGTGCACCTTCAGGAACAAAGAACATGATATGGGGAATGAGGGAAGGGGACACCACCCAGACAGCCACCTCAGCTGAATCAGCAGAGTGGCAGATGTCACAGTCAGATCACTCTCACATCTTTTCTTGGTACTGTTACAGTTTGTATCTTCTGAGCAAATACTAAAAGCCAGAAGCAGCCCCTTACTGTATCTCTGCCACATTAACTAGTCTTTGAAATGAATGTGAAGCTGAGGAAGAGTATCTACAGTGACTTAGTGAGCAAAGGCTCTGGGGTGCGGCCCTGTGGCGGGGTGGGGTGGGGGTTCCGGGGTGACCAACAGGCGACAGCAGGAGCTGAGCCAGGGAAACTGCTGGGAACAGGCGTGAGGCTGGGCAGCTGCCACTTCGCCTCCTTGCAACTCAAAGAAACTTAGCATCAAATGAGCAGACTGAGAGAGAATCTAAAAACATAAATTCATTATTTTTTCACCTTTTGCGAAGGATTTTTTTGGGGGGGGTACAGGAATTGAACTCACAACCATGCCCCTGTCAGGCAGGCGCTTATGCCACTGAGCTATCTCCCCAGCCCACTTTTTTTCACCTTTTGGCAAACTACCTTCTTTCCTCTGTTTCTTGCAAACAAAATAATCTAGAAGGCAATTAATTTAACACAGTATTTCAGTCAAAATAGAAAAAAAAAAAAAAAAACCTGGAAGGAAAGAATTAACTGTCACTGAAAGCTGTGTAACTGGCATAAATTTATTTGGTATCTGGGAAATTCTCAGAAAATAATAAAAATGAAGTCACCAGATCTTTGCCTTGTGCTATTTTCCTCAAATTTAGAATGAAAGTGAAAGGGAAGACAAAAAAGTATTAAAGTAAATATGGAATATATTTACTTTACAGTCACAGAGCTAGTAAGTTATGCGGTTATTAGCATTCAAGCAGCGTGATCTTGTGAAAAAAATGCCCCTCAGAATGGCAAGAGAATAAACTGTGTTAAAATGGAAAATAAACATAAAAATTGCATTGGAAAGCACATCATTTAGATACCTCAGGAAAAATAATTTCCTTTCCTTAGATTTCCTTACAACTTTCACACAGCTTCCCCCTTACATGTATAAATCATATTTGACTTCTTTCCTAATAAGTATTATCTTTCCATATAAAAAACACTTTTCAAACTAGAAAGACAAGGCACAGGACCTGACTCACATCTGTGTAGAAACACTTTGTAAGACAAAAAAACTCAAGATCACAGTACACACCAGTTATTTATTTAAATACTTGAAAAGGTCAATGATGGAAAAAATAGGTTTATCGTGACAGTTTATATTCATTAGATTTACTTTACCATTTAAAAAAAGTGCTGCCTCTAGGTTATCCTAGTCAGATAGAGAACACTTCATGACACATGCAGCTACTGTAATACTATAATAGACACAGCCATTATAGAATGATTTACAAGTCAGGAGGAAATTCAACAGTAGTAAGGGTGACTTGTTTATTTAAACTAAAAACATTGATAATATACAAATTGCTTTTCTTAATTGATTGAAAGGGCTATAAAATTCCACCTACTGACAGAGGAAGCAACATAATCACATAGATGACATTTTTGCTAAATGATTTTATTTACTTCCTCCTTAAAGGAGAGCTGGGCACTCAGCTACATAATTTTCTAGACTGCATGATGGCTTTAAGGCTGGCCTACCATAAATGACTGACAGAAACTTGTGTTGGTCATCTGACATTGACTTGTGTTTTAAAAATGGAGAGAAAATGGCAAATTGTGCCTTATGTACTTACAGAACCCAAAGAATCAATCTGAGTAAATGTGAAATAAATAAGTGGTCCATGAGGAAATACAATCTCTGGGCTGCCTTATATCTAGAGAGTGAGCCAAGTGAGCACTAACAATACCATGTAGAAATATCTAGAAACATCATTTTCTAGAACTCAGTTTGGGAGACCATGTCTTGTCTGAATATATACATTATTTACAAAATATTCCCTTTTGGCCTCTGAAATTTAGCCATTTTTATTTGGCTATTAAGCTGCTTTCTTTCCATACACTAGCCAATACTGCAGTTATTACTATCATTAAAATACTCTTATGCATGAATTACAAATATTAATAAAGTAACTCTGCATGTATAAATATCTCAATATTCTAGCAGAATTTAAAGCATTCAGAATGTACATAAAAGTATCTGTTTTTGGTAGGACCGGTAGTTTTTTTTTTTTTAATCATCGCTGTTTCAATAATGCTTTGTACATGGCAAAGCCCAAAACTGCAAAAACAGTAGCACCAAAACTTGCTCGAAGCCAAAACGTGGAACTCTTGAGGTCAGCTTGTGTCACGTGCCTGTAGTCAGAAAATAGAATTAATATTTAAAACACGATTAGTAGGAAAACCTTACGCGAGTCATATAATGGCCTACTTGTAGGGAAGTATTAGCACACTTGTCAGGCTAATTGCATACAAAAACATTTATCAAGACAGCCATGTACACATTGCTCAGATAACCATCATCTTAAGAAAATGACACATTGTAGACATCAGTAAAGAAATGTCTTCATAATTAACTGCTACTTGGGAGCTGACATCTAAAAATGTGTAATTTTCTTTGCACAGGAAATGAAGTCAGATAAATCAATCCACTTTTTAATACTACTATGGTCCTTCCAAATCAGAATTAAGCCTGGGTTCACACAATTTTGAGGGTCATACTCAAGGAATACAAATAAGGTACAAACTTTTGTCCCCAGGAATCAAAAGCTACATGTAAGCAGTTAAGTGACAAGTGACAATACTTTTTAAGAGCAATGATCAAAGTCAACTTTGGAAACAGTGAGTCCCATAGAAATTTGCACATCCCCACACACAAAAAAGCCCAAAGGGGCAGGGGAAGGTTTACCAGTTTTCATTAATTTGGTTACTGCTAATTAAAGGGAGAGGGAGGAAAAAAACAAAAAAACACCCTGATGTTAGTCAGACAGGCAGTGATAATGGTACCAAATAAAGGACATAAATGTAACATGATAGACTGAAAGGTAATGACATAAAAGAAGCCATATAATGGACGACAAAAACCGGGACAGCCTGTACCACAAACCGAGTTTGTGAGCATGCTCAGTTAATAACACTGCTAAGCACCTTCAAGAGTCTCAAGTATGACAGCTTACCATAAAGAGGATAAAGCTTTAAGCAAAGGTTGGCACATTTTATTCAAATGTCACTGAAGTCTTAGTTAAGTGAACACAATTGAGCTGAATTCAGAATTACGAACTTAGAGAGCCTGTATCAGTTAGGCTATTTTACAACCAAGTTAAACAAACAGCTTGGAAGCAAAAGTCAGACAAGACACTGACACATACAAAAGAGTTAGGAGCCAAGAATTCAATTTGTACAAAGCTACTTCAGTAACAGTCACACAATGATAAGATTAGTTATCACAAAATGCAATCTGTGCATCCCTAGAAACAAAAGTCTACAACACAAGCCAGTGCTCCATGCTTCTCCTCATGGCCAAGCAACACAGCACTCCAATTCCTCATCCTCACCAGTTTCTACTAAGAACAAAACAAAGCAAAACAAAACACTCTTTCTTACAAAACAGAGTAGTAGCATAGGTTGTTCCATCTTGCAACAAGCAATGTTTTATTTTTTTTAAAGTTAGGGAAGAGAATATTTAGGTTCAAGTTTTTCTAGTTGGAAAAATTCCAACAAGGCCACCCCATTGATGGTGGGAAATGTTACCTGGCTTCAAGAAAAAGGGGACCATGAGACGACTCCATGAAGATGGAATCTTCCACAGAGCTGACCGCATGCACCTGGTGAGTGACACTGCCTTCGTCGTCTGCTAACAGCATGGCACCCCACTCAGCTACCTGGGCTCTTAACCTTTTACACATGTGCACACAGTTTGGCGTTCACAGCAAAGAAAGGGACTCAAAGTAACATCTCTCAATCAAACAACCCCCATATATGTTGAGCTGCCTCCCTATATGATGGGTCTCATGCTTTCTATATTTAAAATAAATGTATTCTGTGGCAAATTGCCTAAAACAAAACAAAACAGAAATAAAAAACAACAAAACCTCCCTACCTGTATCTACTCTTTTAAATATTCAAACACCAGACAAGGAAACCTAAGCTGTTACTTATGTTCTCTACACAGTATATCCCTGAACCTGCTCCTGGCATATCAGAAACACTGAAAGAAGTTCTCAAAACCAGTACCATAAGCAGTACTAACCAATGTCATAACCCTGAATATTCATGCAAAATGGATTAATGATTATTAGTCAAGAAGTTTATAGATGCTTATAACCAGACTATTAAAAAGTACAAAGCTGGGTGTGGTGGCACCCGCCTATAGTTCCAGCACTCAGGAAGTTGAGGCAGGAGGACCACTGTGTGTTTGAGACCAGCCTGGGTTACAATGTGAGCTCAAGGCCAGCCTGAACCGCATAGCGAGACCCTGTCTCAAAAAAGACCCTCCCCCCCTAAAAATACAGTAACTCTGTGAAAAACTGACTCCAACATCTCAAACTCATAAAACACCATGGACTTATGATGAGAATAACAAAGCGTATGTCTCCAACAGAGATGTGCAGAGTTCAAAGTGGGAACATGGGCTAAAAGTGCATTAGGGCTTCTGCTTCAGCTTTGCTCACCTTTTTTGGGTGGTACTTGGTATTGAACCCAGATCCTACCTTTTATTTTAAAATTTTTACATTTATTGTTTAACTGAAGGGGAGAAAAGGATTAGGATCAAAGCTAGCCATAATCATATAAAATCAGTCAAAAGACTTCTTGTAAATATGTTTCAAATAAGGGATGTTTCACACAGCTCCCTTTGTTGACTTTTAGGGAAGTATTATTATTAATTAAATAAAATTTTGTTTTAGAGACATTGCCTCACTATGTAGTCCAGGCTGGCCTTGAACTCACAACATCCTGCCTCAGTCTCCCAAGTGCTGGTACACAGGCATGACTACTGCACCTGGCTATGTATTCTGACAAGATTTTATGGCTTAATTTTCTTCTGCATTTTAAGATAGTAATTATTTTCCCAAAAATTTTTCCTTCAATAGGCAAAACATATTTATGTATTAAAAATACCACAGATGTGTGCTCAAACTATAGTCAGTTTAAAATTTTTTTTTTTTTTTTTTTTTTGCGGCACCGGGAATTGAACTCACAACCTCGCGCTTGCCAGGGCAGGCGCTTAAGGCACTGAGCCAAACTCCCAGCCCGGGTTTTTTGAGGCAGGGTCGCACTATGTAGCTCAGGCCGGCCTTGTGCTCACGTTGTAGCCCAAGCCGGCCTCGAACCCACAACGCTCCGCCTACCTCAGCCTCCCGAGTGCTGGGATTAAAGGCATGCGCCACCACGCCCGGCTTAGTCAGTTTAAAATTTAAAGCAACTATTAACTCCTAAGGTATATTTCAATGACAATCAATGTTATAGAATACACTGAAAGCTACTTAGAAAACTATTTTATGTCTTTATTATGACCTACCTTCCTTCTTTTCTCTCTCTCTCTCTCTCTCCTTTTTGAGACAGGGTCTTGCAAAGTAGTTCAGGCTAGCCATGAAATCACTATGTAGCCCAGGCTGGCCTCAAACTCACAGTGAACCTCCTGCCTCAGCCTCCTGAGTGCTGGGATTATAAGCATGTGCCACCATATCTAGTTACCATGACCACTGAAAAGGTGCACTGCTAGGCTCTATTTATAAGAGAAAGGATTTATAATGGATAAACACACTTGTCACTCTTCAGTTGACACCACCTAAATACAAACTAGTATGATCTTAAACATGTTTCCTAAGTATCAAAAACTGACTGACATTTGTTACTTCAGGGCTCAAATAATACCAGTTTTATAAAACTGTGCCCTAATCTTTAAACTCAAGAAGACTTCTTCCACTTTTAAAAAATTAATTCTTTTTAAATTACTCATATAAAATATAGAATTAAATTATATTGAACAGTTTTTAAAAGTTTACTTTTATTTCAATTGTTAAAAAGGTACTGCAAAATCATTAAAAAATATATAGGAAATAAAGCAAAACAGCAAGTTTCCTTTTAGACTCTTTTGGGAGAGACTGTGATATGGGGCACTGAACCCAGGGCCTCGGCATTGAGCTACGTTCCTGGCCCTTTTTTATTTTGAGACAGGGTCTCCCTAAATTGCTCAGTTCCCTAGGTTGGGTTCAAACTTGTAATCCTCCTGCCTCAGCCTTCCAGAATGATGGGATTACAGGCATGTGCCACTATGCTTAGCATTATGTATTTTTACATACCTTCAAACACAATATGTATAACTTATGTATAATTCAGTATGAGAATTTTTCCATAGATTATGGAAATACTTTATATGGTTACATTATACTTCATCCTCCAATTCCCGGTTATTTTCACTTACTGGTAATTATAAATAAAGAGATGAATAGCTCTCTTCGTAAGATTTTTCTCTCTATCCAGGAATGGTGGCACAGATGCCTGTAATCCCAGCACCTAGGAGGTTGAGGCAGGGGGACTGCCATGAGTTTGAGGCCAGCCTGGGCTACATAGTGAGACACTGCCTCAAGAAAATAAATTCTTTTCTATTTAGGTTATTTTCCTTAAGACTTACCAGAAATGAATATTACAGGGTCAAAAAGTGGATGGGGTTGTGTGTAGAAAAATTTTTTAACTTAGTGATACATCAGAATCACCAACTATTCCTATTCTATGTGAAATAAGATCATTTAATTCAGCAATATCTCTTTTTAGAACAGAGGAAATGCTGGGATATAACCCTATTTAATCATTTGCAGCTTGTCGGAGCTTGCAGGTTCTTTGGAAAATTCTAGCTCAGAAGTGCTCAAGTTCTCCCTCTCTCCCCCTATCTATCAGCTGTCAAGCTCTCCTCAACACAGATATGACAGCCAAGCAACATGTTTGGACTCGGTTATCAGGAGAGGTGATTCTTAATCCAGAGTAGAAAATTTTTCAAAATTTAGACTATAACAAGTTAAATGAAGACCTGTTTATGTGAAGTCACACATGGCATATACAGAGTAACCAAAATTCCTGTGTAATCCTGCACTGAATATCTTAAGGGCATAAACATGCACTGGATTAACTCAGCAATTTATTGTAAGTACACAAATATGAACTAAAATCTTTATTGTATCAATACTGAAAGAAAGGGAATGTTATCAACTGCAATATCCTAAATGGCCCAGGGAATTAAATCCATTCTAGTTATTTCCAAGTAAAATATGTTTTCCAAATATTTTAATAGTCCAGTTGAAACTGTTTTTTTTTTTTTTTTTTGGTACCAGGGATTGAACTCATGACTTCACACTTGGCAGGCAAGTGCTTGTGCCGCTGAGCTAAATTCCCAGCCTGTGAAATTGTTCTTTGCAATCTGTCACAGACTCTTATGTGTAATATATAACAAACTATATTGTGCAAACAGAGAAGTCTGCAAAAATTAGAATCTGAAGCCAGACATGGTGGTGCACATCTGTAATCCTAGCACTAGGGAGGCTGTGACAGGAGGACTGCCGTGAGTCCAGGGCCAACCTGAAGTACATAGTGAGACCGTCTCAAAAACAATCAAACAAACAAAAACAAAAATAGATAAACAAAAAAAGAATTTGAAGAAGGGGAAGCATTCAGAAAGATCTAGATATCAATTAATCTCATCTTTGACTACAGGCTATTATGTTAAAAAAAAAAAAGAAAGAAAGAAAGAAAGAAAGAAAGAAAGAAAGAAAGAAAGAAAGAAAGAAAGAAAGAAAAGAAAGACTCAGAACATATTCAAAAGCAGCAAAGGTGAGATACCTTACGATGTACAGCTCCACCCAGAGTACTGCCATATAACTTCTCAGAAATGAATTCTAATTTCCTTCTCCCCCTGCCTTCTTTAAGACTTGTTATTGTTATGTTGCCCAGGCTGGCCTGAAACTTGCATTCTTTTCTACCTCAGCCTTCCAAGGGAGCTGGGATTATAGGCATGTATTACCATGACTAGGGCTATGAATTTGAATTTATCTTTTTCATTATTCTCATCTTGTCATTTTATCTTTTCTAATTACAACTCAAGAGGTTACAAACGCACCAATATAAACTGTCTCCTGATTTTGTGACTATTTCTTTATGTAATCTTAGGTAAGAATTTTTAAGATAATACCTGGAAACAGTCTACATACCTGTAATACATGTGCACTTAAAATTTGGGCAGTGTTATCTATCACTTTTGAGTTTGTCTGTGCCTGCTCAATGACCCCCATACTAGAAATCAAACCTAGGGGTGCTCTTTCACTAAGCTACATCCCCAGCAATTTTTATTTTTTATTTTGAGACAGGATTTTGCTATCCTGCCCAAGTACATGACTTGAACTTGTGATCTTTTTGTCTCAGCCTCCCAAATTGCTATTACAGGTATGGACCACCATATCTGGCTCTACTGGCCATAATTTTCTGTTTATTTCTAGTAACAATGCAAATACTGCTAACTGGGGATGGAACCCAGGCCTTGGGCATGCCAGACAAGCACTCTACACTGAGCTACACCCTAGTACTGCTAATAACAATTTCCATAAATTGACTCAGAAAGCATAAAACACTTTAATAAGGTATCTCTCAAAATAGGTTAAGAAATCAATATGCAATCTCTACTAACAATGAATTGCAACACAAATCATAAGCCAGCTGTTAACTGAGCATGCCTAAATAGTAACATACTTTGGAAAAGGACATAGATAATGCATTAAAGTGAAGAAATGCTTCATCAAGCAGTAAAATAATCCAAATTTACAGATGATCATAGATAACATAGGAGATGTTGTAGTATCTGTTAACTAGTGATACTTGGTGATGCTTAAAGATGACAAATTAAGCAAACCCCACTTTATCATGTCTTTTAATATATTAACCAAACGGCAAATTACAAGCAACAGCAGCAATGGCTGCTTACTTACGGAGGATCTGTAACACACACTCTTTATAAGTATAATTTTAAATTTGACTATCTGTACAAATTCAAAGAACAGCCTGTGATGACCTTTATACATGGGGCATTTTTTTTATACATAGACATTTCCTAAGACATTAAAACAGGACTTCTAGCCAGGCGTGGTGATGCACACCTGTAATCCCAGCACTCAGAAGGCTGAGGCAGGAGGATTCTTACAAGTTCAAGACCACCCTGGGCTACAAAGTGAGCTCAAGGCCAGCCGGAACTGTATAGCGAGACCCTGTCTTAAAAAAAGACAAAAAAAATAAAAATAAAAATAAAACAGGGCTTCTTTGGATATGTCATTTTACTGTAAGTATTGTAAGAACTCTTACATTCCTAATGTCTAACAACATTAAAATTCTAAGAACACATCCTCTTCAAAGGGCAATTCTATGAAAAAGCAGTTCATTTTAGTCTGATAGTAAGATCCTTTCCTTTTTTGTGGCACTGGAGATTAAACCCAAGGTCACACATATTCTAGGCTGAAATCCTTTCCTTAAAAAAAATCCACTTAATCCCAGCACTGAAGCAGGAGAAATGCCATAAATTCAAGGCCAGGCTGGACTAAGTGAGTTCAAGGACCTCACAAGACCAGACCCTGTCTCAAAAAACAAACGAGCAAGCAAACAAAGGCCCACTGCTGGGCATGGTGGTGCACATCTACAATCCCTGCACTTGGGAGGCTAAGAAAGGAGAATCCTTGCGAGTTTGAGACCAGCCTGGGTTACACAGCAAGACCTTATCTCAAAACAAAAATCAAAAAACAAAGGGCTTCTTATGAAGTAAAATAGTTTAAACTACATAAAGGAGGCTTGTTAAAGCAATTCAGGTAAATTAAGTAAATCATTAATGAATGGCATAAAATAAATGTCACATAACTGTTAAGTTAAAAATATGCTGAAAACATAAAAACGCAATGGGTACAGCCACAGTCCATCAAATACTCTGCAAATACTCAATGTGAACTATGCATTTGGTTGCCAAAGAAAAATGTCACTACTAAGAAAGTAACAACAACAAATTATATGGCTAATTTAAATAGTTAAGATGAAATGGAAAAACAAAAACAAAATATGCACCAGAGAAAAGTCACACCAAAATAATAAATTACAAAACAAACAACTTTTCATTAAATAGAGGTTAGGAGAAGTGGGAAGATTATACACAGAAACCTATGTGTGAAAGAGATTAAGAGGATTAGAAAACAACTAAATAGCACACACAAACATGAAAATGAATACCTAAAGGAAAAAACAAATTAAATTTATAGCACTCTAGAATATAGTAATAATTTCATGCAAAGCAGAAGTGTTCTCAAGTCAGAATAGTAAGTACTTAAATAAAAATCCTGGATAGTTCAAATGAACAATCAAGCTCATTCCTCCACAATGAGTTTATCACTTACAGATTTATAAAGCATTTAAAAATCAACAGATTCATAAGTCGTTTTTCTCTAGTAGCATGATTTACACCATTGGAAAAGAAAGTATTCCTAAAGATTAAAATCATCTGAGCACATGCTAACTATCCTCCAAATGTATTTAAATTCAAATAATTCCAGTTACTCGTAAATTTTCCTAAAGAACATAAACCCATCCAGATTGGAAGGGTGAGATCATATTTCCAAAGAACAAAGTTCTAAGTGAGAGATGTGTGTTATTTAACACTATTCTTATGTTAACAATATCAATTAAATTGGAAATTTAAAACAATTAGTACTTTCTACTTAAAATATAGTGTCAGTAAATAAGCTCAACAACGAAGACTTTATTTTTTTCTGATGAAAGGGTTGAAAAAACCCTAACAGTTCAGAAATTAACCTCCTGAAACTGCCTAAACTCATGATCCAGTTGTGATACTTTATTATTTTTTATTTTTTGGTTTTTTTGAGACAATGTCTCACTATGCAGTTCAGGCTGGCCTTGAATTTTCAGCAATCTTCCTGCCTAGTGCTGGGATTATAGGCATGCACCACCACACATGGCTACATTCTTTTTTAACATGATGGACTATAGTCACTGAAAATATAACCAAACTTTAAAAGGGAAAACTCAATGACATAATATTTAGAAAGGTATTTAAAGGCAGGGAAAACATCTGCATCTTCAAATTTTGCCCCAGCTCATAGTAGATTCTAATCTAAAGGGGGTATTTAAAAATCGTCAATGAACACATTAAGGTGGGAGTTTAAAAAGCAGGACAATGTGTAATATCTGGTAATGATTTCTATCCCAACGATCAAAATTTGTACAAGAACACTAAAACAGTATATAAATTTAAGTTCAGTATGTATATAACAATATTTGTTTGCTAGTTTAATTCTTCCCATACATGTAATGAAACTTTTTGCCTAAATAACAATGCCAAATCATTTAGAATCTTTTACAGTTCTGAATCAAACACTAAGCATCGAAATCTATAATTTCCAAAAACACTTCTAAGATTTACTCTT
>RJWM01032275.1:0-21538 GCA_004363535.1 Dasyprocta punctata | reverse complement strand
TCTGGCAGTAGTGGTAGCTTTGAGGACAGACAGTGTCTAGATCTGGTTCTGTCGCCTGGCAGCCTTCTCCCCACCTGCTGGCCCTGGTTCCTCCTTCTGCACACTGGGTAGGGTCACATCTGCCTCACAGCCCATACCAGCAATAATGGTTAACTCACACCAAGCATCTGCTGCATGCCAGGAATGGTGTGAGATGCAGTTCACTAAAACCTCATGACAATTTGAGTTCGCACACAGAACAAGCTCTGAGAGACGAAGTAGGTGGAGGAGGACTTGGACCCAGGCATTCTGATCCAGAACATGAGCTCTTAACCACATCCCCACATCATCTTCCTAAAAAGGTAGCATCTGTACACAGCCTGGGGACTACCAGCAAGGTATGCTGCAGGCTCTTGGAAAGGGAAAGTGTCCCCTGCATGTCTGCCTTTACCATATTTAGAGTGACAACTACAGGCTGGCTGTCCCACCTGGCTTTTTTTTTTTTTCCCCTTTCAGTACTGGGGATTGAAACCAGGGCCACATCAACCCCTTTTAAAATTAATCAATCAACTAATTAATTATTTTTTGAAACAGGTTATTGCTAAATTGCCTGGGATGGGCTCCAACTCACATTGCCTTCCCCTCCCCCGGAATTAGAGGCAGTACCCTCATGCCCTTCTCATGTAGGCTAGTGGGGACTTTTAATTGCACATTCCCAGGCCGATTAGGGAGGCAGCAGTTCAGGGAGGGTAAAGAACTTCAGTAGGGTCACATAACAGGTCCTTGGCAGCAGGAAAATAGGAATATGTGCCTATTCATTTATTGGGCACCTACTGTATACCAGCCTGGATGTCCAATGCTGGGTATGCGATAAGGTCTAGCAACAGAGCACTTATCCTCTCCTCTAGGAGTTGACAACTAAAGGGTGGCCAGTGGTGGTGCAGGCAGAGGTCACAGGTGTGACAGATCTTTGGAGCCGGGTTGAACCCACACCACTGGGCTGTTTCCCTTGGGCTGTTTCCTTTGAATCCTCAATCCTCAGTGGCCACCTGCACATTATCTTCCAGGATGGACGAAGCCACCCCAGCAACAGGGCTGCGGGAGTCACACCCTGTGGCCACAGGTCAGTCGGAGTCAATCTGAGTGGCTTCCTGTATCCCCGGTGTCTTGCCTTCTCCTAACAACACGAAGCAACTGCCAAATCTATGGTCGAGGAGCGGACTCCTGAGGCTGGCAGGGGTGCTGGGTGCGGCCCTGAGTCACCAGTGCCACCGCAAACCTTTGTCTGAATGCTTCCCCTCCAGGGTGCAGGAACACCCATTGGGAAACCAATGTGAAAAGAGGGTGGGCCCAGACTGGGAATGGGGCCGAGCCTCACGGGGTTCTCCCTCCCACAGCAGTGCGGCTGCCTTCTTTCTGCCAGAGCCGCCCAGAGAGCTGCCTCAAACGGCTGAAGTCTCATCTCAGTTTTTAAAGAACCTCTGTCACTTTTCACCCCGCCTCTCGCTTCCAACTCCTCTTCTCCCGCCTTCTTCCCCCACCCCAACCACTGATCCCTCCCGTGTCCTTTCTGCTCTGCTCTCTCCCAATCAGTCCTTTCCCAGTTCCCTCCACTCACCCTGAGGAGCCTTAGGAGGAGGAGGAGGCCCACTCCCCCCCACACACCTCTATTGCTTTTCTACCTATTTATTGATTAGTAAAAAGTTACCTTTTTCCTTGGCTTCCAAATAACACTCCAAGAGTATTTTCCCCTTTAAAAGACATTACATGTACTCTGAGGGATGACTTTAGTGAAGCATAAACCCTAGTGATCGTTCCCTTGCTGGAGAGACACACCATTGACCTCACTGACCTGCGAGGGCCCTGAGCAGAAAGGCTGCACACACCCCGGGCTGGTTCTCTTGCTTCGGTGTTGCCTGCCGAAGGGCAGCAGCCACTGTCCAGCTAATTGTTTCCAGGGAGGACAGAGGCTCAGGCGGGCAGGGCGGAGGGAGCGGCTCCTCCACTGGAGTGTGAATCTCCCAGCTTGAGGTCTTTGTGCTTTTATCCACATAGAAGTTCTCACCCAAAGTGCACAGGAGGTCCAGGGTCCTGCTTGATGGAATTTCTGCAAGTGAAGCCCCACAGGGAGCCACAGAACACATGCTCTGCTACCACAAAAGTGTTTAGTCATGGCTGGTAAGAATGCGTGATAGCGTGGTGGAAAGGGAAGACAGGAGAGAAGGAGGGCAGAAATGGGGAAAAAATAAACAGGAGGAACAGAGACAGTGATAGATTCTCACAAGAGAGAAGCCTCAAGAAATACAGAGATAGGGCCGGGACATAGCTCAGCAACACAAGTACCTGCCTGGCAAGCGCAAGGTCCTGAGTTTGATTCTTAGTATCAAAACAAAAACAAACAAAAAACATATAGAAGCAGGGCATGGTGGTGGATGCCTGTAATCCCAGCACTCAGGAGGCTGAGGCAAGAGGATGATTGTGAGTTTGAGACCAGCCTGGGGTACAAAGTGAGTTCAAGGCCAGCCTGACCTGCATAGTGAGAACCTATCTCAAAAAATATGGCCAGGGATTTAGCTCAGTGGTCTAAGCACCTGCCTGGCAGGCACAAGGTTGTGAGTTCGATCCCCGGTAACAAAAAAAAAGACATACAGAGATAGAATGATCCCAAGAGCAAGCACAGCAGACACAGGGAAGGACAAATGGGAAACAGGTGAGACAGACAGAGAGAGGGCAAGAGTAAGTGTAACAGAAGCAAGAGACAGAAAGCACGTAAAAGGATACAAAGAGATTGCTTCTTGGACCTTTAGTGAAGGTCCAGTGTAAACACACAAAGACGAGAGTAAAAGAGGGAAGGAAATACATGAAAGGAACAGAGAAAGATATGTTATGTACCAGTTCCCTCAAAAGAAATGTAAATATCGTGTATTGCAAATATATTCCAATAAAAAATTAAACCTAAAAAGAAAAGAAAAAAAATCAGAGGAAAAAAAAAAAGGAAAAGACAAAAGAGGAGAGATAAAGTGAGAAGGAGAAAATGAGATGACGTTTTAAAGAATTAAAACACCAGAGAATTTTAGAACAGGAAAGGACTTTCAAAGTGAGGTTTTTTTTTTTTTATCAAGCCAACACTTGATCTCTACCCTCAAACTGCCCTGGTTTATCGAGACAGGTGCCCAACATATCTGTGCCTCAGTTTCCTCATCTGTAAAATGCAAACAACAGTCCCCACCTTGTGGAACTCTTGAGAGGACTGTGAAAGTTAGTACTTTACATGAAGCAAGTGTTCGAGAAATGCTAGTTGTTGTGACTGACCATTTATTGAGCACTTATGTGACAGGAAGTGTGTAATATAGAGCTCAAAGGTGACTAAGACCCCTACCCTGTAGTTGGGTGTGTGTGTGTGTGTGTTCTAGTTTCCCTCGGCTGTCCAGCTTATCTGTGGTTACTAATAACAACTCCCCCCCACCCCGCAAACTCTTTCACTCTGCAAGGTGTCGCGATGTATAAGATAGGCTTATATCATCTTTTCGTATTGAAGGCAGACTATGAGTCACAGGGCTGGGTGAGGTCTGCAGAAAACTAAGCACCTGTGTCCCCTAAAGGTGACACACCTGCAGGTGCAGGTGTTGATAGTGGCTTGTATTAGCAGAGTTTCTGATTTTCCAAGAAAAGCCAGACATACATATTCTAGGTGAAACTGACTTCAATTTTTAAAAGAAACTTTACTTTTTAAGATTGTTAGGAATAGGCTTTATTTTTGGAGAATCATCCAACTTAAAAATGTTCTAATTCCTCACTAGACCAACTAAAGCACACCTGTTGTTTAGACCAGCAGGTGGTCTATTTCTGAATTCTAGACTAGAGGAAGTGACAATCTATTGAGAGAAGCTAGACGAGTAAACAGGCAGTTACCGCATAGGCCATAAGGGTGGTGACAAAGAGAGCCCAAGGTGAGTCAGGAGCCAGAGGAGGGGCAGCTTCCTCAGCAGAGGTGAGAAGGAATCAGGAAAGGCTTCCTGGAACAGGGTTACAACTGAGCTGATTCCCTGGGCATGAGTGGGAGAGAGAGTTCCACCAATGACAGTGGTGGCAGGGAATTTTTTCCTTATGGCTTTCAGGGTGTCAGGCATGTTTGTAGACATCCTCTCATTTCATCCGTTAAGTAACCTTATAAATTAGGGGGCTCGGTTATTCTCATCTTTCTAGGAGACTCGTGCACAGGGAAGGTAACTGGCCCAAGGGCACACAATAACCTACCGTGTGATCTAGCACATTTATCTTTAAGCATTACTCTAGAAAACTCTAGGAGAGCAGAATGGCATGTCCAAAGGGAAGGCAAGAAAGAGCAAGGCACATGAACAGAATGGAAGGTGGACCAGCCGGGTGTCTGGGTTATATTTTTGCTCAGCGGTGCAAGGAACTGGGGCAAGGAGCTGGACCTCCCAAGGGGAGGCAAGCAGGTGGCAGGAGGGCTGGGAATGGTGGCTCAGTGCTTGTGATCCCAGCACTCAGGAGGCTGAGGTAGGAAGATTGCTGCAAGTTCAAGGCCAGCCTGGGCTACACAGTTAACTCAAGGACAGCCTGAAATACACAGCAAGGCCCCGTCTCAAAACGCAAAACATTTTTTAAAAGAAAGAAAAGATGGCAAGAGGGACACTGGGCCATGCTAAGGACATTGGTCTTTATTTTTGCGATTACAGGAAGGATGTAAAGACCGGTGTGACCCCTACTCCTCCCTACCCTGGGTCACACAGCCCAGCTCTGCGGCCAGACCCAGGTCTCCTCACTGACACCAAAACAGGGCCCCGCCCCAGGGAACTGAAATCGGGGAAAGGAGAAGGCTCAGAAGAGCGGCTTCCAAGACTTCAGGATGAAGATTAAAGACTCTCTGAACAAGAGGAATTAATCTGCCCCGATTCCGGTTCCCTGCACGCCCTGGGTGGACCGCGTTGTTCTTTTGGCCTCGCCCCCTCCACCCACTGGCCTCTTGCGAAGGGAGCAGGCTGGGAGGTGACTCTCAGAAACGCCAGGTCTGGGCCCCACAAGGGCAGCCGCTAAGAAAAGGCGGAGGATCAGATGGCCGGAGTCAGCCCCCCGGAACCCCACTGGGAGGTGAATACAGTGGCTGGAGCCCAAAGCAGCCCGCAGCGCAGAGCCCTGGTGGGCGGGCTCCGCCTGAGATGAAAGAGCTGGCAAGGCCCGGCGGGCCGTGTGCAGAAGCCCGACCAGCCGTTCTGAGACAATTCCTATCTCTGCTGCCTGGATTCATGCCCGCCCGCTGATAGATTGATTAATGTGCAGTTGCAAGGGCAATCAGTCAAAACCCGTGCGCCGAGCTTTCGCTTTGTCCTAGCTTGAGTTCAGGGCGGAGTGATCTCGCTGTGTTCTGAGGCCTTTGGCTGGTGGGGCTGTGCTGATTTGCATGGATGAATTCAAACCACTCGACTGGCTCGAGGGGCTCCAAGTGAAGACGCAGCGGATTCTGCAAGGCCTGCAGGCCCTTTACTAGCAGCCTCCAGCAGGCAGGGTCCCTGAGGTCTGCCAGGGCTTGGTCGATGGCTGAGTAATAATGTAAATAACATAAGTTCAGAAGCAGCGGGGATGATTCTAGATGAGAATTTCTCAACCCTGGCAGTCGGCAGTGACATTTTGGGGAGGGGTAACTCTCAGCTCTGTGAGTTGCAGGGTGTTTAACAGCATCCCTGGTTTGTCCCCCACTAGATGCTGGTAGCAATCCCAGGAATTACGACAAGCAAACTAAATGTGTCTTCAAGCATTGCCACATATTCCCTGGGGCCAAAGTCACCCCTTCCTGACTGAGAACCACTGCTCTAGACCACAGGAATTCACTGAAAATACAGCGCCAGCTCCTCAGATAATTCGTGTGGGCATTAAAGTTTTAGGAGCACTGGGCAAAGGAAATGCTGGGTGTTAGGCTTCTTGGGGTGACGCAAGTCAATGGAATCAAACAGCTCAGTGAACAGACTCTGCATCCTCCCCTTACGTGACCTTTTTGAGCCTCAGTTTCCCCTTCCATAAAATGGGGATTATTTGTACTATTTCTGAGGTTGGGATTGTATTTAGTAAGTATGAACTTCTCACTTTTCCTCGCTGGCTACAATTCCCTCTATATTTCACAAAAGCCTTCTCAAGACCTGACTTTCTTAATATTTACGACCTAAATTGGAAAGGGGGTGGATAAGGGACAGACTCCGCTGCCGGCGATGCCGCCCCCAGAGGGGAGACCCTGACTCCGACTGCTGTGCTCACCTGGGGTGGGGTGGGGGCTCACACAGCAGCCTGAGGGGCAGGGTGGAGGCCCCCCTTCAGCGAACAGGCCTCACGTTGTGCACACAATGCTGCACACACTCTTGCACGCCATCAGTGAGTGGCCAGGGGACAGTGTGCGTGCCGCGGTGGCTCTGTCACCTGTGTGGACTTCCTGTTCCCAAGGCCAGAACATTCTAGAAAAATAGTTATTCAGAAGCTGGAGGTTCACTGTCTTCCAAGTTCCCATCAGCAGGACTGGTTGTAGATACTGCCCCACATCTGCCCTGGAGGGCTCACCCCGCCCCCGCACCCCCAGCCAGGATCTGGGTAAAGCCAGGCTCTCCCCAAGAATCCTCCAGATTTCTAGTTACGACACGTTCAGAATGGAAGGCGCTTATCTCCAAGCCCCAGGGCTTAGCCTAGTTCTCACTTCCTTTGCCTTTCATCAGGCTTCTGGGTGGGGCTGGGGCAGGCGGGAGGCAGGAGGGAAGGTGAAGCAGGGGTCAGGCCCAAACTGGTGAGAGGAACCCCCTCCCCCAGCCCTCCCCGTGGCCGTCACACTGGGGACTCCGGTTACACAAGCCGATAAAAGCTGAGCAGAGATCAGGGACTCCTATGCATGGAGTGCGGGTGGAAGGGATTCCAGGGGCCTTGGTTGTCCTTGCCCAGGGAGGGAGAACGTGGCCTTGGACAGGCTGAAGTGCTGGATTAGGATCACGGCTAAGGGTTCCCCTGAGAGTAACATCTCTAAGTGTGAGGTTTTCACAATGAGTAAGGCCGCTGAGGACGGGGCTCAGTGACAGCAACACTTGCCGAACGTGTGAGAGCCCCTGGGTGCCACCCGCAGCAATGCAAATAAGGACAGTAACAATAAAATAATGGGGCCCCAGTGTTTACCCTGCCCCAGATAGTGACTCAGAAACATTATCTCGGACCATTTAAATACTGTAAAAAGAGGAGAGAGAAAAAAAAGAGAAAGGAAGGAAGGAAGGAAAGAAGGAAGAAAGAAAGAGAAAGAAAGAAGAAAGAAAGAAAGAAAGAAAGAAAGAGAAAGAAAGAAAGAAAGAAAAGAAAGAATTAAAAATGGTGGAATCAAAACCAACTGCAAAATACGGCCTGTCCAGGCTGGCCTGGAATTCAGACATAGAGAACAACAACTTGGTAACAGGAAAACTATAAACTACAGAGAAGCTGGAGAAATGGAGGAAAACTGCAAAAACGAAAGAAGTCTGGAATGATAATCCCACCGTCCAGTGGGGCACCTATCTCTGCTAACACAAGGTAAACCCCGAGAGGGTCAGCAGCTCCAAGGAGAAACGACAGACCCGTCCTGCAGTGCCAGGCCCCAGAAAAGCTCATGGTTACTGTAAACTGCACAACAGGAATGGAGTTTGATTCTGCAGGTGGTTCCTTTCCCATGACAGGCTAGAGGTGTACAAGAAATCCAGTGTGTTGCCCAGTATGGTGGTGCACGCCTATAATCCCGGCACTTGCAAGGCTGAGACAGGAGGGTCACTGTAAATTTGCCTCCAGCCTGAATGACATGGAGAGACCTAGTCTCAGAAAACAAACCAACCAAAACCAAAACAAAACAAAAACAAAAAACAAGATCGGGGATACACCTTGGCTTGGACAGTTGCCACACTCTAGGAATATATGGACAGAGGGGCTTCTTATGGCAGGGACACTTCACAAATCCACAGCCGTGGAGAGAGCATGAATTGGGCCTGACAGAGGGGACAGGGGACCTGGAGCTCAGCCTCAGGGTGGACACCACTGACAAACCACACCCAGCAGGAAGGGTGGGGCAGGACTCAGCATTCACATACAGTGATGTGAGTGTGAGAATGGGTAGGGTCTGTAATGGCTGATACCTCTCCCCCGTATCTGGTGGATTCTAATGCCGCAGACCCTGGAAATAAACCATTTATTGAAAAAAAAAAAAAAAAAAAAGACAAACAAATAAACAAAAAAACACAAAAATTTTTGGACTCTTTTTTTTGACTTTCTTTTGTTTCATTTTGTTGTGAAGCAGGGTCTTGCTATGTAGCTCAGGCTGGCCTTGAACTCACTATGTAGCCCAGGCTGGTGATCCCACTGCCTCAGCCTCCCTAGTACTGGGATTACAGGCATGAGCCACCATGCCTGGCTGTACTTTGTTTTCTTTTTCTTCATTGATGTTCTGAGGCTTAGGGGCTTTTTCACCCCCTTCTTTTTTTTTTTTTTTTTTTTTTTTTTTTTTTTTTTTTTTTTTTTTTTTTTTTTTTTTTTTTTTGTGGCACTGGGAGATTGAACTTACAACCTCACACCTGCCAGGCAGGCGCTTAAGCCACTGAGTCAAACTCTCAGCCCTGGTGTTTTGAGGCAGGGTTGCACTATGTAGTTCAGGCAGGCCATGCACTCATGTTGTGGCCCAAGTCGGCTTTGAACTCACAACGCTCCTCCTACCTCAGCCTCCCGAGTGCTGGGATTAAAAGCGTGCGCCACCATGCCCGGCTTCCCCCACCTTCTTTTTCTTCTTTTTTTCTTTCTTTTGCTCCCTGTTTTTTTCTTTTTCTTATCGTCCTTTTCTTTTCTTTTCTTTCTTTCTTTTTATTTATTTATTTATTTATTTATTTATTTTGTCTTTTTGAGACAGGGTCTCGCTATGCAGTTCAGGCTGGCCTTGGGCTCACTTTGTAGCTCAGGCTGTTCTCAAACTTGCAAACAATTCTCCTGCCTCAGCCTCCCAAGTGCTGTGATTACAAGAGTGTGTCACCACGCCCAGCTTTGTTCTTTTGTTTTTGTCTAATTCCGTTACTCAGAATTTTACATTTGTTCTTTAATAGCATGTTTTACCTCACTTTTGTCTCCTCCTTTTCACCTTCTTTTTCTTTATTTTTCCGAAGTTTACTTCTTTTATTTTCCCCTTCTTAACTTCCTCCATCTTTCCTAGTATTACTATTAAGCCTCATTAATACTTAATACAGTGGTACTTTGATTCACAAACTTGATTTTTTCCATGATTCTGGTCCCAAACTGAGATGAATGAGAATCAAGTCAAATTAAATGATTAGGTTCAATGCTGACCTTATGAGGAAATGTGATTCAGATCTTGTGTCCAGTTTGGGACCAGAGTCACAGAAAGAATAGAGCTCCTGAGCCGAGGTACCGCTCACTATAACTAGTTAGCTATACTGTTACTGTTGAATTACTTTCTATTGATAATGTGGTACAGTTGTTGCATTTAGTAGACATTGCCTTTTATCAGTATTTGGTTATATTTGTATCCATTTTATAATTATAGATTTCTTTTTTTATTGTTAAAGGTGGCACTTTGGTAATTGTTATTGGTTCCTATGATATGTCAATATCCGTTTTGTCTTTGACTCTATTATGTTGCTGATGTTGTTGCTATTCTCAGGATGGCATAGTTTTTACTACTAATTTGTTTTTACAGTATGGCAGTATCTGGTTTATCTTTGTTTCATCGGCAATAATGTGGTCCATTTCTGGAGACCTGGATAGTTGGCCAATTATACCAGACATTTCCCTGTCCAAATTACTGGAGGGGATTAGACCTTGGAACAGAGGCAAAGGCCTATGGTTAGTTATACCCGAAGTGCATCACCGAAAATCAGACACTGACTAAAGAGCTCTCCATACTAGCAGCAAAGTCTTTCCATTATGATTGACCTGCAACCCTTAGTGGATGCTTGCGCATGCACACACACCCACTAGACCCATGAAAAGACAAGGCAACAAGATGCCTCTGAAAACTCCTATCTCCTCCAAAACTGATCCATGAGCCATTGAGAGGGAGATAGATAATCAAAAGCCAAATGGCTGAATCATACAAAGTGATAAAAGATGAGCTAAAAAACAAGATCAGTGAGTTGTTCAACAACCTCAAAGATGATGTAACTAAACAGATAATACATTTAACAAAGAAAATGATCAGTAAGCTTACAGAAGACTATCAAAAAGCTAGCTGAGGGAGGCCAGGATTTAGCTCAGTGACTCAATGAGGTCATGAGTTAGATCCCCGGTACCAACAACAACAAAAAAACTAGCTGAGGGCCGGGATAGCTCAGTGGTGCTGCACCTGCCTGGCAAGTGCAAGGCCCTGAATTCGATTCCTGGTACACACACACACACACACAAAAAAAAAAACAGCTAACTGAGCTATACAAAATTACACAAAACACAAGTAATTTAGCAAAGAATTAGAGCCCATGAAAAGGAACCAAACAGAAATGCAGGAAATAAAATTTCTATTGAAATTTGGGCAGCAGAAGTGACCAACTTGAAGTTGGAGTGTCAGAGCCAGAAGAGGGGGCTTATGCAGGTGATCACATATTTAGAGACATCTTAAAAATGAGAGAACATAAAAAATGGGTCCAGCAGTTGCTAGATGATGCAAAGAAGACTAATCTAAGATTACCCAGAAATAGTGAAAAATCAGAAGACAGCATGAATGGCATTTTTAAAAATCTGTTTACAGAAATAACACGTTTCTGTAAACCTGTTTACAGAAAACTTCTCAGGTATGTTCCGAATTTAACATATAGGTAAATGAGGCACATAGAACCTCAAATGGCCAAGATCAGAAATGAACCTCTCCACAACACATCACAGTCAAAATTCCAGGAGTCCACCAAGAGGTCAGAATATTCAAAAGTGTAAGAGAAAGCAACAATCACTTACAAAGATGAACCCATTAGATTTTTTTTTTTTTTTTTTTTTTGTACCGGGGATTGAACTCACATCCTTGCACCTGCCAGGCAGGCACTTATGCCACTGAGCTAAATCGCTGGCCCTATTTTTTGAGACAGGGTCTCACTATGTAGTTCAGGCTGGCCTTGAACTCACTTTGTAGTTCAGGCTGATCTCGAACTCGCAACGATCCTCCTGCCTCAGCCTCCCGAGTGCTGGGAACCCATTAGAATTATAGCAGACTTATCAATACAAACCTTAAAGATCAAGAGAGATTACAGCAAAGTATCTTAAACCCTAGAAGAAAACAACACCCAACCCAGAATAATATATGCAAAACTATTTTTCAAAATTGATGGAGAAATAAGGTGTGATGAATTAACTAACTAACTAACTAACTGTCAATTTGTAACATTCAGCTGAACTGAACTGGGGTGGTTCTGGGTGTAGAAGGCCTACCTGAGGATTTGTGCCAACAGCATAACAAGAGAACTGGAGGGGAAGGTGATGTGCTGTTGATTCTCCTGGAGAAGCTTATTGTGCTGGTTTTCCTGATATGAACTCAGCTGTTCTCATCACTGGAGGAGTTGGGTCCACACTGTCGCTGAGGACAGCTGCGGTTCTCCTCAGGGAGCCCTGGTCCTCTCCTTGAGTGTCACTTCCTGGCTCCAGTGCAGATCCCTTGGCCTGCTGGGGCAGACATTGTCATGCGTGCATGTCCTCCAGCTGTACCCATGCAGGACACTGCTGTGGCATCCAGGCCTCAGCTGGATTCTGTGGGTCTCTAGTCTGTGAACAGATCTGCGGTCTTTTGCATTTGACTCTTTGGGTGACTATTATAAAATGATCCTATAAATTACGTGTCCTGTGTAAAATCCTTTCCACATAAGCCCTGACTACAACTTAAGGTATTTCCATAACAAAGAGCACCTTATGAAACTCATGACCACAAGACTAGTTCTCCAAAAATTCTTCAGGCTACCCTGGAAAAAGATAATGAAGCCAGCACTGCAAAAATGTCTAATGGAATGAATACACCAGGCAGGGTGTCCAGTTAGTTACAAAGAAATTAAAAAAAAAAAAAAAAAGAAAGTAATCAAGCTGGGCATGGTGGCACACGCCTTTAATCCCAGCACTTGGGAGGCTGAGGTAGGAGAATCATTGTGCGTTTGAGACCAGCCTGGGCTACAAAGTGAGTTCAAGGCCAGCCTCAACTTCATAGTGAGACCCTGTCTCAAAAAATAGGGCTGGGAATTTAGCTCAGTGGCATAAGCGCCTGCCTGGCAGGTGTGAGCGAGGTTATGAGTTTGATCACCAGTACCAAAATAAATAAACAAATAAATCAGCAATGGGAAAACAATGAAATGATAGTAATAAGTCAACTGTTTTCAGTAATAACTCTTAATGTGAATGGTCTCAAGTTTTCAATCAAAAGATACAGACTGGCAGATTGGATCAGAAAACAAAACCCAATCTTATGCTATATATTAAAGACACATTTATTTTAAAAATTCATAGACTAAAAATCAAAGAATGGAAAACAGTACTCCATGCAACAGGAGGCCAAAACCAAATAGGAATAGATATCCTATTTTCAGACAAAGTGGATTAAAAGCCAAAACTGATCAGAAGATGTAAAGAAGGTCACTAGTTATTAGTTAAGTGAACGATTCAACAGGAAGAAATAACAATTATAAAGGTACATGCACTGAAAGCCAAAATGCCCCCAACTTCCTAAAACAAACTCTACTATATAGGAAAGATCAGATAAACCTCAACACAATTATAGTGGGAACCTCAATACCCCACTATCACAAATACACAGATTATGTAGACAAAAAAAAAAAAAGAGTTAAGTCAGACTTTTGAAAAAATTGACTTAATAGATATCTACAGAGTGTTAGACTCAACAACGGACTATACATTTTTCTCAGCAGTACATGGAACTTTCTCCAAAATAGATCACATACAAGCTCATAAAGCATGCTTAATATACACAAAAGAATCGAAATTATCCCATGCATATTATCAGATCATAGTGCCATCAAAGTAGCAACCAATGGCAAAAGAAATTATTCAGTGAGTCACAAAAGAAATCAAGGAAGAAATCAGACTGTTCCTACAATCAATATTAAGGTCAATACAACATACAATCAATATTAAGGCCAATACAACATACCAGGACACATGTGACCCAGTGAAAGCAATACTAAGAGGAAAGTTTATAGTTGTGAATGACCACACCAGAAAAACAAAGTAAACCCAAATAAATAACCTAATGATGCACCTCAAGGTTCTACAAGAAAACAACATTTCAAATCCTAAGCTGGAGCAAGGAAAGAAGTTATAAACATCAGAGCAGAAATTAATGAAATTGAGACAAAAAAATTCAAAGGATCAATCAATCAAAAACTGGTTCTTCAAAAGAATAAACAAAATAGACAAACTCTTACCCAATCTTACCAGAAAACGGAAAGAAAACACCGGAATTAGAAATAAAAAAGATAATTCTAGCATTTGAGAGGCTGAAGCAGGAGGATTGCTGTGAGTTTGAGACCAGCCTGGGTGAAATAGTGAGTCCAAGGCTAGCTTGAACCACATAGCGAAACCCTATCTAGAAAAGACCAAACCAAAACAAAACAGGTGAAATCACAACAGACACCATCAAAATCCAGCAGATTCTTTGTAACTACTTTGAAAAACTATACACCCATAAATTGGAGAATTCTGAAGAAATGAATAGATTTCTAGATACACAAGAGTTGCCAAAACTGAAAGAAGATATAAAAACCCTGAGTAATACAATAGCAGGCAATGAAATTGAATCAGCGATTAAAAAAAAAAAATCTACCAACTAAGAAAAGTGCAGGACCCAGTGGATTCACCACTAATGCCAACGCTTCTCAAACTCTTCAGTGAAATCAAAAGAGAAGGAATACTCCCAAAGTCATTCCTGGAAGCTAGCATTGTCCTTATTCCAAAACCAGGCAAGGATCCAACCAAGAAAGAAAACCCTAGGCCAATCTCTTTCATGAACATAGCTGCAAAGATCTTCAACAAAATACTGGCAAAGAGGATGCAGCAAATCATTAAATCACACATTATGACCAAGAGGACGTCATCCCAAGGATGCAAGGATGGTTTGAACACATATGAATCAATAACTGTAATACATCACCTAAGTAGAAGGACAGGAATCACATGATCATCTCAGTGGATGCAGAAAAGCCTTTGACAAAGTCCAACATTCATTCATGACAAAAATCCTGAAGAAAATAGGTACTGACACAAAAACGGAGCTGTGGATCAAAGAAACAGAATAAAGGATGAAGAAATCACCTCTGGCACATTCAGTCATCTGATCTTGGACAATGGGACCAAACTATATGCTGGGAGAAACATGGCCTCTTTAGCAAATGGCGCTGGGAAAACTGGCTATCCACACGCAGAAGACTGAATCCAGACCCATGTCTCTCACCATGTGCTAAACTAAAATCAAAATGAATCAAAGCTCTAAATATTAAAACAGAAACACTTAATCTGATGGAAGATAACATAGGTGAAACTCTTGAAGACGTTAGTACAGGAAAGGACATTCCGAACAAAGCCCCAGTTATACAAGAAATAACATCAAGAATCAACAAATGGGATGTATCAAATCAAAAAGCTTCTGCACAGCAAAGGAAACACCAACAGAGTGAAAAGACAACCTATGCAATGGGAATTTTTTTTTTTGACAGCTACTCAGAGAACTGATATCTAGAATATATAAATAACTAAAATAATTAAATCTCCCAAAATATAAGACTCAAACAAAAAGTGGGCCATTGATAAGAGGCTGAGGCAGGAAGATCATCACAAGTTCCAGGCCAGCCTAGGCTACATACTGAGTTAAGGCCAGAATGAAATATGTATCAAGATCGTGCCAAAAAAAAAAAAAAAACAAAAACACAAACAAACGAACAAAAGAGCCAGGCGTGGTGGCGCATGCCTTTAATCCCAGAACTTGGGAGGCTGAGGTAGGAGGAGCATTGTGAGTTCGAGGCCGGCCTGGGCTACGACGCGAGCGCAAGGCTGGCCTGAGCTACACAATGCGACCCTGCCTCAAAAAAACCAGGGCTGGGAGTTTGGCTCAGTGACTGAAGCACCTATCTGACTGGCTCGAGGTTGTGAGTTCAATCCCTGGTGCTGCAAACAAACAAACAAACAAACAAAAAACCACTGAAATAGACACTTCTTAGAAGTACAAATGGTCAATAAAAATATGGAAAAAATGTTCAGCTTCTCTGGTGTTTAGAGAAATGCAAATTAAAACAACACTGAGATTCTATCTTACTCCAGAGAGAGTGGCTACCATCAAGAAATCAAATAAGAAAGGTTGGAGACACTATGGAAGAAAAAGGAAGCCTTCTACACTGTTACTGGGAATGTAAACTAGTACAAACACTGAGGAAATCAGCACAAAGAGTTCTCAAAAAACTAAAAACAGAAATTCCATTGGAGTCAGCTATTGTTTTTCTAGGTATCCTCCCAAGAAAAGTAAAGACATCATGTTACAGTGATACAGGCATAACAATATTTGTAGCAGTACAACTCACAATAGTTAAATCTTGGATGAAGCCCATATATATATATATATATATATATATATATATATATATATATATCTCAACAGATAATGGATAAGAAAACACGGTATTGATTCACAGTGGAGTACTACTGTGCCATAAAGGGTAAATCTGTAGGAAAATAGATGCACCCTGAGATATCAAGTGAAATAAATCAGACACACAAGCTCAGATATTGCATGCATTTCTCTCAAACATGAAGCCTAAAGAATAAGTAAACTAAAGAACAAACTAAAAAGTAGATAATAGGAAACAGGGAGATAGAACTTTTGCAAATGGGCAGGGGACCAAGAGACAGAGGGAAGCAGGAGGAAGGAGAGAGAAAAGGGATGGAAAGAGAATTAAGAAGTAGTACATACATGGACCAACTCCTGATGGTGAATGTGATTCTCAGGTGCTGCAAACATGTACTAATAAAAATAGAAATTAAGAAAAAAGAAAGGGATAGAAGGAAGGAAGAAGGAGGTAAGGAGAGAGGGAGAGAGAGGGAATAGGGAAGGAAAAACCTTAATCTTTATGAAGTATTCACAAAGAGAAAAGAAAAAAGGAAGTAAGCAAAGACGAGCGGAAGGGCAAATAATGTGAAGTTGATCTTTTGCACATCTCACACACTGTGGGTATTTTGCTGTTTGTTTTTTCACAGTGGTGGTGGGGGTCGAACCCAGCCGCTCCAGCACAGTAGGCAAGTCCTCTAGCACCGAGTTACGTTCCTTGCTGTGTATTTCACTGTTATTGCTCCTTTTCCTTCTCTTCATCCTCCACCTCCTTCTTCTCCCATTCTTGTACCCATTGCGCAGTTGATAAGACCCAGAGAGGAAACTCTGAGTCACAGTGCCCTAGATTGGAGTCCTTTACTACTTTAGTGACCTTGGAAGGATCATTTGTTCTGTCTGGCTTTTAGCTTTCTCATCTGTAAGATGAGACAATGACGACTACTTTGCAGGGCCAGGGTAGAACCATGCTAACGATCCCCAGCACCACAAAAGAACAAAAGCAAAAGCAAAACTACTTTGCAGAGCTATGGAGTAAAAGGAATCACACAACACCTAGCCTGTGCCTTGCACTCGGACCTTGATAGTTATTAGCGGTCTTGCTTTCAAGTGAGCTGCCTGGGGCCACACAGCTAGCAAGAAGCCAGTTTCGACTCCCCAGCCCAGAGCGCACATGTCCTGCCACACCAGGCTGACTCACCAGACAGTTGCAAAGCAGGAAGGTGGCACATGAACTACAAATCCTCTCTCCCACAGGCATGCATTTGCACACAGGGAGTGGCATCGGTTGTTTTTGTCTATTTAGCAACCATTCCCTTTTATTCTGAGAACAGCATCTATCTTAGTCTGTGAGGTTTAGAGAGATTTGACACCATCGCAAGCCTAGGGGTGAATATTTGACTCAAGTCAGGCCAGATTTAATCCTGATATTTTTGTTGAGAAAGAAGATTTTTTTCTAATGAGGTTATTAAAAGGGTAGAATAGGAGCCTAGAGCTACTAGGAAGATTCCTTGCCATTTTGTGGTCCATGAAAGGAGAGTTGAGAGATAAAGAACAACAGATCCCTAACATTATTACTTGATTACCTGGATACAGCTATGCCTGAAGCCAGCCATCAGCTGGGGATTTCTCCCCTTAGCTGATTGGAATCCAGTTTTTGCCTTGCAAACAAGAGTCCCCACTGACTAATCATAGGCTTGTCTGACAATAATGCTCATAAACAATGCCAGAGTGACTCAACAATGCAAAGACTAAAAAGAAGAAAAACAAATAAAACAAATACTTTCCCTTTCTCACTTTCTTTCATCTCGCCTATATGAAACAATATAAGGGTGCTAATGACTGGTGGATGAGTGTGGAAATACATCAAAGAACAGTCCCTTCTTCCCACCCATTAATTTCCTAGTTATTGCATAAATGTCATCGTACGCTGTGTCAGTGTCACAGTGCTCACATAAAATGTGTCAGTTCCACAGAGATACATCCAGCTACAATTTTTTTTTTTTTTTTTTTTTTGGCACCAGGGATCAAACTCACAACCTCACACCTGCCAGACAGGCACTTCAGCCACTGAGCCAAACTCCCGGCCCTAGTTTTTTGAGGCAGGGTCATACTATGTAGCTCAGGCTGGCCTTGAACTCACAACGCTTCTCCTACCTCAACCTCCTAAGTGCTGGGATTAAAGGCGTGCATCACCACACCCAGCAATCCAGCTACAATTCTGATGCTTTATTAAAGACGCTAGAGTTGGTCTGGGAGTGATGACACATGCCTGTAATCTCAGTACTCAGGAGGCTGAGGCAGGAGGAGGATCACTGAGAGTTCGAGGTTAGCCTGGCTACTTAGTGAATTAAAGGCTAACCTGAACAACTAGCAAGACGCTGTCCTCCTGTCCCCACTCCACCCCACCCCCAAAAAATAAATAAAAGAAAGAAAAAAACCAGAGTTGGTGAAACATAAGAGAATGTATGTGTGCATGTAAGCGCACACATGTGTGTTTTCAGAACTGGGAAATGAATGCAGCGTACTCTACCACTGAGCTACATCACCATATCACTTTTTTAAAAATTTTCTTTGAGACAGGATCTTGCTGATTTGCCCAGGCTGGTATCGAACTTGTTATCCTCCTACCTCACCCTCCTGAGTAGCTGAGATCACAGGCATGAACCTGTCTGGGAAAAAACATATTTTAACTCATAGTTTTGGATTGTTCTTGTTGTTGACCTCCTCTAAAGTCATAATGATTCGATAAACATTCACTGTCCCCTTGCATGCATGAGTCTCCCAAGCTTTTGTAGGATAATCAAGATAAAAATCATCCCATCATTTCTTACATACTTAGCATTCCCACAGAGAGAAAACGAGTCCTCTGTGCTCCCTTCCCAAGGAGGTATGTCTTCTGTCTCCTTCAAGACCGCGACTCGGCAGCTCGGGTCTCCATCTCCCAGTCGGCTTTGGTTGCCTGAGAGCCCATCTGGTGGGGGTGGTGACCGCTGAGTCACGAAGAGGAATGAAGTCTCCCACAGAACCTCGCACCACAGAGCCAGACTTCCAGCTCAGCCGGCTGACCTGGCCACCCTGCGAGAAGCCAGGAGGGCTGTTCCACCAAGACGGTCACCCCACGATGACCTCACCTGCCAAACCAATGACTCACCTCCCCGGCTCTCTCCCCACCAGCCAAATCTTGCTCATGTGGAGCACCGGAGGGGAATACCAACCTCCTGTGTCTCATGAAAACATACAATTGTGAGCTATTTTTAAAAGCATGATGACTTCTTTCAAGTGGAGACAGCAACCTAGGCAACATCAAGAAAGACGTGTTGGGTGAAGGGTGTAAGAAATCTCCTTTTACAAGAGAACTGAATGAGAATGGGGATGGCACAGATGATTTACTTTCTCCTGCCTTGATTCTTCTCATCAAGGTGAAACATCTGCACCACAGAATTTACCATTTTTGTTATTGATTTGTGCACAATCAGGGGCAGTAAGTACATTTGCAGTGTTGTAAAACCATTGCTATCTATTGCAAACAGGAATTTTTATTTTTTTTTTTTGACAGGGTCTTCCTATGTAGTTCGAGTTGGACTTGACCTTACTACATAGCCCAGGCTGGCCTGGAATTTGGAGTGATCCTCTTGCCTCAGCCTCCCAAGTGATGGGATTACAGACATGTGCCACTACACCTGGCTGTAAATAAAAATTTTATACAGATCAAACAAAATTTCCTATGCCCTTCTTTCCAGCCTCTGGTAACCTTTGCACTATTTCTCTACTTACACATGTATCCGTCTCGGGTATTTCATGTCAATGGAATCATACTTTTGTTCCCTTTTGGAACTGACTTTTTTCACTTGGCTTCAAGTCTTGAAGATTCGTCTAGGCTGTAGGCTGCCTTGCTAGTTTTTACACTTTTAGACAGGGTCTCACTATGTAGTTCAGGTTGGCCTTGAACTTATTACATAACCCAGGCTGTCTCTGAACTTGCGGCAATCCTCCTGCCTCAGTTTCTTTCTTTTTTTTTTTTTTTGTGGCACCGGGGATTGAACTCACAACCTCGCGCCTGCCAGGGCAGGCGCTTAAGGCACTGAGCCAAACTCCCGGCCCTGATTTTTTGAGGCAGGGTAGCACTATGTAGCTCAGGTGGCCTTGCGCTCGCGTTGTAGCCCAAGCCGGCCTCGAACCCACAACGCTCCTCCTATCTCAGCCTCCCACCTCAGTCTCCCGAGTGCTGGGATTAAAGGCATGCACCACCACGCCAGGCTAGTTTCTTTCCCTTTTAAGACTAATATCTTATCATAGGTACGCATTCTATTTTACTTGCCTATTTATCTACGTGTTGTTTCCACTTGTTGGCTGTTGTGGGTGGTTTAATTTTGAGTTCTTAAAGACCCTTTGTTTTCTTTAGCAAATGGGTCTTGGCTACAAAGATTCTGGGAGTCCTCGGCAAACTGGGTCTAAAATGGCCAATTCTGACTACTCCCCTTCAGCATTCTGAAGATAAAGTTAGATAATGGGTAAGCAAGTGCTTTCTTCTAAACCCTACAAAAACTGTTCTCACCTGTTCGTACCATTTGCTTAAGTTTCTTCCCACAGAAAAAAAAAGGAACTCAGGGCTAGCCTCTTTTTAAATTATAATCCATTTTGGAGGAAATGGCCCAAATGAATGAGGTTTTCCTGGGGTGTTTTTATGTACCACACTGCCGAACTCTCCAAAGCCGAGTGCGTATCTATCACATGATTACCACGGACTAGGAAACTCTTCTGTTAATCACTAAGACTCATCCTCACGTTCTTCATTTTTGCAGAGTGAAGACCAAAGTAACAGAATCAACTTACCCGAGTACTTAATATGACAACCATTGTGGAGGATTTTTAGCACAATGCCTGGCATAGGGCCATTCAGTTGATGTTAGCAGCCTTGAGATTTCCTTTCCTCCTTCCTTCCTTCCTTCCTTCCTCCCTCCCTCTTTCTTTCACTGCCCAGGTTCAAATCCAAGGTCTCATGTAAGTGTGTGCCACTGAGCTCCACCAAACCCCTAGTAGTATGTATTTCTTATTTTGTTCTAATTTTCTTAAATTACTAACATGTAAATAAAGATTAAATGCACAGTCTTAGTTTTAAAAAAAAATCAATTCTAGAGAAAAAGAGCCAACTCTGTCATGTTAATTGACATTTTAAGAGGTGCCTGGGGGTGGTTGAAGGGCTCAGATCCGATTTCCCTCCCATGGAGGTCTCACAGTAACTATTAACCGCACAGTCATTGTCCTCGTCTCCATACCACGGGGCTAGCAGCTGCTTCATGAAGTCACGGTGAGGACGCGGTGAGCGGACGCCCGTGCAGCTCTGCCTGTGTCCCCTAGCGGCCCGCCGCCACCATTACCGCCCCCACCTCGCCACTTTGCTCGGCACATTGGAAATGCTCAGTAAGTGTTTGCCAAAGTGAATTAAAACAAACGTAGCTTCACCGAGAATGCATGAAACCAACGAATCTTAAAAAGAGTCACAAAAAACGCTCCGCGGGGGTAAAAAAGGGAGGAAAAACACGAAACCGCAGAGAATTAGAAACCCACTTCGGCCAGCGGCTCGCTGCCTCAGGGCACCGAGACGTTGATATTCTCAGAGTTGCTTCTGAGACCCTGGAGTAAGATAAGGGCTTTACAATCTTGATACAGGAAATGTGGAAAGCGCCCCACCAGGCCAGAATCCAGAAGCCGGCTCCCGCACCCGAGGCCGCCGGTGGTTTCCGGAGGGGACGAGCCCGGAATGATTCCCAGGGCCAGGCAGGCCTCGCCCAGGCGGCCAGGATGCTGCGGTCTCCATGACAACAGACTGTGCGCGCGCGGGGCTGCAGCGAAGGAGTGGTGTCATCCTGCGAAACCAAAACCCCCCGCCCACGCGCGCTCGGCCCGGCCGCAGGAAGTGGAATTCTTCTGGGAAAGCGGCTGACGTCGCTGCTGGCCCGGCTCGGCCCGGCC
>RJWM01032274.1:0-21554 GCA_004363535.1 Dasyprocta punctata | reverse complement strand
CCAACCAAAAAAGAAAATTACAGGCCAATCTTCCTAATGAACATAGACGTAAAAATCCTCAATAAAATTCTGGCAAATAGAATACAGCAAGTTATCAGAAAGATTATACACCATGATCAAGTGGGATTCATCCCAGGAATGCAAGGATGGTTCAACATATGGAAATCAATACATGTAATACACCATATCAACAGGGCCAAGGACAAGAACCACATGATCATCTCAATAGATGCAGAAAAAGCTTTTGACAAAATCCAACACCCATTCATGATAAAAACCCTACAGAAAATCGGAATAGATGGTCTCTATCTCAACCTGATAAAAGCAATATATCATAAACCAACAGCCTACATTTTACTAAATGGAGAAAAACTGAAAACTTTCAACCTGAAATCAGGAACAAGACAAGGATGTCCATTATCACCACTCCTATTCAATATAGTTATGGAAATATTAGCCAGAGCAATTAGACAAGAGAAAGAAATAAAGGGAATAAGGATAGGAAAAGAAGAAGTGAAATTATCATTATTTGCAGATGATATGATACTCTACATAGAAGACCCCCAAAAATCCATAGAAGACTTTTAGAAGTAATAACTAAATTTAGTAATGTAGCTGCATACAAGGTGAACACTCAAAAATCAATAGCATTCCTGTACACAAACAACAAAGTCACTGAGAGAGAAATAAGGGAAACCACACCCTTCACTATAACATCCAAAAAAATGAAATACTTAGGAATCAATCTAACAAAGGAAGTGAAAGATCTATACAGTGAAAATTACGTTGCTGTAAAGAAGGAAATCGAAGAAGATTTCAGAAAATGGAAAGATATTCCATGTTCATGGATAGGAAGAACAAATATCATGAAAATGGCCATTCTCCCAAAATTATTATATAGATTCAATGCAATCCCAATCAAAATACCACCTGCCTACCTCACAGAGCTAGATAAAGCATTCCTGAAATTCATCTGGAATCAGAAAAGACCTAGAATAGCAAAGGCAATTCTGGGCAACAAAGGGAAGGCAGGAGTCATCACAATCCCCGACTTGAAACTATACTACAAAGCTACTGTGATAAAATCAGCATGGTACTGGAATCAAAATAGACCTGAAGATCAATGCAATAGATTAGAAGATACAGCCACAACTACAAACACACTCAGCCACCTCATCTTTGACAAAGGGGCCAAATACGTACATTGGAAGAAAGACAGCCTCTTTAACAAATGATGCTGGAGAAACTGGCTCTCTATATGCTGTAAACTAAAGTTAGATCCATGCCTATCACCATGCACTAAAATAAAGACAAAATGAATCAAAGATCTGAATATAAAAACAGAGACACTAAACTTACTAGAAGACAGAGTAGGTAAAAATCTCGATGACATAGGAGTAGGCAGAGAGTTCATGAACAAAAATCAGATTGCATGGGAAACACTTCCCAGAATCAACACATGGGATCTCATCCTACTAAAAAGTTTTTGCATGTCAAAGGAAATCTCCAACAGAGTGAAAAGAAAACCCACAAAATGGGAAAATATCTTAGCCAATTGTCCATCAGACAAAGGACTTCTATCTAAAACATATAAAGAATTAAAAAAAATCAGGCTCCAAAAATTCAAGGACCCAATCCAAAAATGGGCATCTGAGATGAATACACGCTTCTCAGAGAAAGAAATACAAATGGCAAATAAATATATGAAAAAATGTTCAACATCAATGGTCATTCGGGAAATGCAAATTAAAACAACACTGAGATTCCATCTCACTCCAGAAAGAATGGCCAAGATTCAAAAATCAAGCAACAACAAATGCTGGAGGGGCTGTGGGGAAAAAGGAACTCTTCTCCACTGTTGGTGGGAGTGTAGACTGGTGCAGCCACTATGGAAGTCGGTGTGGAGATTCCTCAAGAAGCTAGGATTAGAGATCCCATTCAACCCAGCTATCCCACTTCTGGGCGTTTTCCCAGAAGAATTGCAAACATCATACAACAGTGGTATCTGTGCACCCATGTTTATAGCAGCCCAATTTGTAATAGCCAGATCTTGGAAACAACCCAAGTGCCCATCAATCAAAGAATGGATAAAAAAGATGTGGTATTTTTATACAATGGAGTACTACTCAGCTATTAAGAAAGATTGCATTGAGACTTTTGTAAGTAAATGGTCACGACTTGAGACCATACTTGTAAGTGAGATAAATCAGACCCACATGTGTAAATACCATATTGTCTCCCTAGTGTAAGAAATGGAAAAGTATATATGATCCAAAATCTATAATAAATACTACATAAGGGTGAAGAACAGCTCAAAGAGCAAGAGTAACTGGGAAGGGAAAAGGGAGAAAGAGAAAAGGGAAGAGGAAAAGATATAAACCTGTATATATGTATATGTAAGATAACTAGAATGAACACACTGTTGAATCTATTCATTGTTGAGAAAGAACAGTTAATGCTCATATGATTAGATTAATTTTGCATGTCTATATCCATTAATGTAAGTAACCATTTTAAAGATAATAATGTGCAATAATGCAAGCATTGTCAAGTTTCTGTCATCCGATTTTGTAAACCTGCAATGTTACTGTAGTGTATTTACTCTAGTCATTTGTTTGTCTCTTTTGCTTGTTGTTTTTGTTTTATATGTCTTTTTTTCTGTTTTTCTCTTCACTAAAATAAAAAAAAATTAAAAAAAGAAAAAAAAAGAAAAAAAAGGAAAACAAACTCAAAGAACTAATGGGAAAAAGGAAAAAAAAAGCCGGGCGTGGTGGCGCACACCTTTAATCCCAGCACTCGGGAGGCTGAGGTAGGCGGAGCATTGTGAGTTGGAGGCCGGCTTGGGCCACAACGTGAGCATAAGGCCGGCCTGAGCTACATAGTGCGACCCTGCCTCAAAAAACCAGGGCCGGGAGTTTGGCTCAGCAGCTTAAGCGCCTGTCTGGCAGGAGCGAGGCTGTGAGTTCAATCCCCGGTGCCGCAAAAAAAAAAAAAAAAAAAGGAAAAAAAAAAAAAGAAAGACACTTTTGCTCCCTTATTCCTGCGATGGATGAGGTCTTATCAGTTCCTGAGATGTCCTGAGTTATCTTTCTTATCTATGTCAAAGTACTTGGTTCCTTTTTAATGCTACTGATGTTCTTAGCAGCCACATCTCCTTTGGCCTACTTTACATGTGGTTCCTTTTGGGCCAAAATTTAAGTTTATCAAATTTTTCTGTTCTGATTTTTGCCCCAATTATCACTATAAATCTGGTGAAAAGTTAGACTGTCTTAAAATTTTCTCCATTAGGTTAATTAGTCTATCACTCTGAAACTCGGTCTCCTGAAAGTCTTAGGATATAGTCAAAATGTAGACAAATTTTCTGCCATAGGATTACATGCATAGCCTCTAGTCCAATTGCCAGGAAAGTCTTTGTTCCTCACTGAAACCCTCTGAGCCTGGCCTTTACTGTCTGCATTCCTATCAGCATTCTGGTCTTCTGAGCTCTGACTGGAACAACCAATCAGGCTCTGCTTATAAAATGCTATGGAATCTCTAGTCCATGTCTCCAAACCTTTACAAACTCCTCCTATAAAATAGCTTCAAAAGCTTCTAAATCACACAGTCAGCTATAGTCACTGCAAGGAATCCACTTCCCTGTCTTAGTCACATTCTCATTGCTGAAATATATGACCCAACATTCACAGTTTAAAGGAGAAGTGGTTTAATTTGTTTATAATTAGCAGCCTCCAAGGCAAAGATATCATGGCAGAGAAGTATGGAAACACAAAGCTACATAGTTTATTGCAGCTGGGAAGTAGAACTGGAGAAGAACATAAGAAAGGGCAAGAGACCAGACATAGACCCGTAGATTGCCCTTTCTTGCTTACCCACATACACCTAGAAGTGCACTCTACCAATTCCTAGCATGAATCTCAAAGCAAATCAGTTTGAAACCCCAAGCAAACTGCCAGAGCTGGGATGGAAAAGACAGAAAGGAAAAAGCTAAAATTCCACAGTCCCTTTGAGGGCATACTACCAATGATACAACTGCATTTCACTGAGCCCTTCTTCTAGAGTTTCCACCATCTCCCAGTATTACCAAGCTGATGACCAAACTTTAACACATGGCCTTTGGAGGACACTCCAGTTCTAAACTACAACATAATACCACTTGCTTCATTATTTTAAACTCTTCAATGGCAGATCCAAGCAAAGCCTTCAGAAAAACCTAAATCCTGCCTTTTACAAGAAATCACCTATGAATTAGGTATTATTTTTCAGAATTGTATTTTGCAGCCCCACACCAACTCCTTGAGAATTTCTGCTCAAATTTCTCTGCCATGTACTGTGTTTGGGTTCAGTTTCCAAGTCTGCCTCTAACTTTTTACCCAATTTGATTTTTATTCTCTTCTGACACTCACAATTAATACTGATGTAAAGTTCAAACTAATGATTAAATTAGAAGATCTGTGTGTATGCTTATACATATATGTGTGGGTATGTGGATATATAAATATAGAAATGTCTGTATTAAAATATAAATAATTGAGCTTTGAAGCAAAGACTGACAAAATTGTAAGTATAGACACCTTGTCAATACTACTAAGGTAAAATCAGTAAAAATGGTGAGATATTTCTACACCCCAGTCTCAGTAACTAGAGCTACTAGAAAAAACATCAGTAAAGGTGACTAAGGCAACACTATTAATCAAATAAGCAGGACAACATTTCTAGAAAACTCCACTCAGTGTCTGTAGAACATGCATTCTTTTCAAATGCACATGAAATGTTCTCCAGCAGAAACTATAAATTGTAATTCTGAGTGTGACCCTATGCCAAACAGTCAAGCTCATGTCCTCAACATTTTTCATTGTATCTCATTGCTCCCTTCTCCTCTTCCTCCCCTTCTACCCTACCTGCAACATCATTATTGCAACAAGGTGTTATTTTCAAGATTAAATCCATTCTTTTATGAAGAACATTTGCTTTTTCATGAAGAAAAGTAATTTTTAATCAATAAAAATTCTTATTCTTTCTGAAAAAATGGAAACAATATAAAACATGAAATTTAGAATAAATATTGGAAAGATGTAACATTGGAGAAAAAAAGTAACTTTGTACTCAGTGTTGGTCATTATGCTATCTACGAATTTACAAAACAATATTTACTTAAGTCAACCTAAAACTTGAAGTTTTATATTAGCTCTCTTGGTGTGGATTTTAAAACTATTTTGATTAGCGTCAGTACTGACTAGCACAGGTAATCTGTGAAGAATTCTACAGTCAAGAATTAAGAATGAAGGCAGGTACCACTCTATTTTAGAAGTCTGTGCTTCTTAGATGTGGATGAAAATATACACAGAGGTGTGAGAATTCAGCTTAAATTGTGATCATATAAAACAAGAAGCACTGTGACAGAGCTCTACAAACCTCTAACATGGTTAATTTGTTGGTATTACTAATTTCTTTTACCTAGATGATCTCCCCAGGTGTCAATTATACTTATTTTAAAATATTTTATATGAATAAGGGAAAATTTCACACAAAAGTGTTCTCAAGAGTGCAGAGTGAAAAATACAAGATGAGTAATAGAAATAATAAACATAAGTGAACTCTTTCTTGAATTTCCTCATGCATTTTCTGCATTATAGAACGAATCAGAAGACTAAGAAAACCATTGATGGACACTCTCAATCTCTTTTTAAAACTCCATATTCGATATAAATAATTCTATTATCTAGATGACTTCTCCCCTAAGTTCTTACATTGTTCTTAGACTGAAGTTCTTACATTGAAAAGGGGCAAACTTTGGTACCAGATGCCACAGACCAGCGGAGCAGGGCTGGGGCCACTGGACAGGGGAACAAACACAGCATGGCTTCCAGGGATGTGAAGTCTCTCCTGCACAACCTTTGCTTCTCCTGTTCATTGATTTTTGACTACTGTCCCCTCCTCAGAGCAAGGTAGATGAGTAGCAAAATATTGAAATTATTTGCTTGACTTCAACTGTCAAGTGGATCTCAATTAACAATTTAAATAAGTATCTGCTTGTTTGCAACTACCAAATGGCTCTTCATAAAGAGTTTATGAATAGGCTTATAGATAGAAAATATTACACAGGATTCATCTTTAAGTTTGTTGTGTAAGAAAAGCTTGCAATAGTTATAAATAAGCACTCTTCTAGAATTCTTAATTATGAGGTTTGAAAAAAAATCTGTATTCAAATACTACTATTCCCTGTCATAAAATGTGTAAGCCTACATAGCTAAATCAAACCCCAACACTAGAATTTCTGCCCTTTTTAAAATAAAATTTAGGCAAATTATTCCCCAAACACCAATTAATAAAGTACTAAGTAAAAGTTTTAGCTGAAGTGTTACTGTAATTAGAGAAATTCTGGTCAAAATTTATTTTAATCTTCTCTGTTTTTCTAAGTCCATCAAATGCCAAACATGACAATTTTCTTAATTTTTTAAGCATAAAAGTATTTCTAGGAGACATAATTAAATGCTTCTGGATTTATTAGTGTTTTCTAACCCACTTTAATCCTTAGATCACCTGTGAATGTGCTAAAACCTGCCACTAAACTGTCTACTTAGACAATTACCTTCTCATCTCTCTCCCTACTGGAAATCTCTGCAGAACATTTTTAAATATAGCATACTCTTTAAGGCCTATTGTATGGTTTTTGCCTAGAGTGATAATGACTACTCATGACACTGGCTCTAGGAGTCCTCCTAAGTCATCCAAGAGAAAGAAAATTATGTTTTGATTAGTTTTAATGGCATGTATATGTTTATTAAACAGAAAAAAATACATGATTGTACATTTGTCAGCTCTAAGTAGGAATTAAGATTGAAATTCTTCTTTATTTTCACTTTCATGATATTACTTCACTAAGAGTGAATGTTCTTTATACACATGGACTAGATCACTAGCCAGGAAAACTAAACTGTCCACAATGGTCACTTCTTTTCTCCATTATAAGTCACATGAGTGCTACAGGAAGAATATTCACAAACACCAGTGGATACCCAGAAATCTGAAGTTAATAGAGGTGTGTTTTTATAGTAGCATAAAGTATCAAGAGCATTGATATTTCATGTATTTTCAAGTGAGATTAATGATTAATATAGAATATTCATAGCAATATATACTCTAGAATGCATAAGAGTTTATTTCAAGTAATTGGCACTTCAGCTAGAAGATTCCACGTCTGAAATTGAAAGTAGTTTAAAAATTACAGCAAAATATATAGAATATTTATAGCAATACAAACCCGTATAATGTATAAGCATGTCTTTGAATAGATACTTCAGTTAGAAAAGTTCGTGCCAGATGTTCAAAGTAGTTAAAAATCACTATAAAACTAGACAGTAGTCATTCTCACAGTAAAACACCATTAGAGATGATTTTTAAATACGATGTTGCTGATGAAAATTGTTTCTTTTAGTCTCTATCAAAAAAATCATGTTATACACACAAGATGTTATAAATATGAAATGTTAATGTAAAGAGACATTAATCCATCCATTATATTATAATCTAACTGACTTTAAAAAGCTCCAAATAATAAATTTGGACTAGTGTCTTTTCACCTTATTATTTTAAGTAGATAAAACTATTCTGTATCTACCAAACCAGTTCTGTAGCTACCAAATCACCTTTTTTCATTTGCATGTAAATTTTCTTTCTGGGAGAGACTGTGCTGACCAGCTGTATTTCCTTTTTCTTGGCAGATCTATTTCTAATTATGAATTAATGAACTAGCCTTCTTGTTTATCATGAGTCTCTTATGAGTTTCATTACCCTGAGAGTCAGTTCCCCTGAGTCAGACCAAGTCTGTGTTTAATTATGGGATTGAATTTCTGGCCCTACAAAGATGAAAATTCAGTCTCTGGGGACCACCAGGCCACTAAGGTATCACATATCCAAGCCCTATGCCTGAGTTTCTAACTCGTCTTTTGCTCTGTCTTTTTAAATTGAAGAACAAGAAAAATTTTTAGTGCATACAATTCATTTTAGAAAGTTGCAAATAAAAAATTACCTAAGAGGGTCAGTAGACAAGTCCTATGGGAAAGGGAGGACTCCTATACTCTATTTTGGTCCTATCTCTTGGCCTACCTGAAAGCGCAAAGGAAGGCACAAATCTAAGCATTTCTTCTCTAAATCTGATCAACATAGATATTTAGACTTTGGTCAAATCAGGTCAGAAACCTGCATGTCTGCAACTATATAAAGGTTGCAATGGTCATGGTTTGCCTTATCAGACAATTATCTTGTATCCATTTTATCTGCCTAGATAGACAAAAATATTTGCCTTTTTTTGATGCTGAGTCAAGTGTTTAAAAAATATAAAAGAAACTTTTAAAAGTGACCATCTGCTCATTCCAATCCAGAAGAATGTGGATATTTTTCAACAGCTCAGGAAAAAGAATCCTTTCAACTCTATAAACCACTGTTTAGAATATACACTGTTAAATTAAAAATTTAAAGGCAGAAAATACTATGCACATGGAAACATATGCATAAATTATAAGCATATTCATGTCAGGGAATAAAATTTTCATTAATGTAAGGAGACAAATTTCTAAAGCAGCAGCATAGAAAATCAAATGTGGTTTAGTTTAAAAAAAAACTATAAACCACATGCTGATCTTGTGATCAGAATGATCTGAGATTGATC
Organism: Dasyprocta punctata; assembly: GCA_004363535.1. NCBI lineage: Eukaryota > Metazoa > Chordata > Mammalia > Rodentia > Dasyproctidae > Dasyprocta > Dasyprocta punctata. The sequence continues at coordinate 12,886 of RJWM01032274.1, read as the reverse complement.
TGACCAAGGTATCTCTTGAAGAAGAAAATCTTTCTCTCTTTCTAGTTTTCCCCTGCTGTGTGTTCTTGATAGAAATATGTTCTCTGAGAGCAGAGAAAATGATTAGTTTTTTTCTTACCATCCTGACCATCTATCATGGTCAACAGATGCTGGCACCCGATGGACTAGCTCAAGATGCTAAAAAATAAAAAAAGGACTATAGATGGTTTCTATGAGTGTAGAGGAAAACCAATATTGAATCTTTAGACATCAGTGTCTCAATACAAAAGCAAAACTACTCAGCATGTTCTTCACAACCCAAGAGATGTGGAAACCTGTCAGACATATTGAATATCATGTTAGCTATTCACGATATGTCAAAGTCAATGCTGTTTTATAACTTTACCAGAGCCTATTCTCTGAAATGCTGATACAAAGTATTTAATAGTCATACCTATATGGAAAGCAAGGTTGGTACTACTTTAGTGGAAACTTATTTTAAAAATTTAATAAGTTGAAATATACAATGCTACCTATGTTGAAACAATACTTTAAAATTCCCTTTTCTGATTATCATGACACATTTTTTTAGAGCCTTAGAAAGTCCATGCTAAATTTGAATTTCCTTTGTTGATAGGGATGAGATTGATGGAATGAGATATACATCTCATGATATCTATGGAGTAAGCAATCTAACATCAATAAATTTTAATTGCATAAATCAAGCTAAGAATTTGGGAGAGAGGAAGAGTTCATGACACTAAGAACAAAGGAAATGGTCAGTTAGTACTATTATATTATTTATTAAATATATACATGCATATGGTTCTTGAATATGAGCTATTTCAAACTGATTTTAAAAAAATCAAGAATTCAGTTCATTAAATGTTACAAATGCTTCATTTAGCATGTAAAATTCCATGTAGCCATGTACTTTTACTTTAGTAACACAGGCATTGTGTAGGTAATTTAAGTAGCAAGAAAAGATACATAGGCAAGGGGAAAATTAACCATTTATTTAATTTAATAAGAAACCACTACAAAACCCATTACCAAAATAAAAGGGACTGGAAATGTTGCTGTATTGTATGAAGTATCTGAATTGATGGCTTCCCTCTGAATGAAAAATTATAGCCAGGGGTTTCTATTACCTGTCTTTTGTGATTATAACCCATTTAAATGAAAAGAATTAATTTTCTAAATTAGGATTATAAATAGTGAATACTTACTGTTCCCCAGGATATGTACCAAGATTTCTTGTATTTTTTAAATTTTTTAATTTTTAATTTTATTTTAAAGATAGTAAAATCCAACAAAATATAACAGAACAAAGTCAATCAAAACAAAGTCATACAACTGGTACAGAACTTCAAAGCAAGATATTAGAAAAACAATAGCTACTATAGTATATCTTGTTATCTTCACAATAGTTCCCCATTCCATCAGGTACAGTAAAATCAAAACAAAACAGAATAAAACCAATCAAAACAGAATATGAAATAAAACAAAAAAAATTTAATCAGAATAAAGCAAAACAATGAAAACAATATTGGGCTTCAAAGACAAGACAGAAGGGAATCCTCCATATTTGATACATTGCATACTGTCATCCACCCAAGAGATGCTCAGACTGCTGACACCAGGCCTGCAAAATCAACCAAACAATACAAGCATTTAGTTGCTTTATATACTTTAGTTGCTATCAACTTAGCCAGTCCTCCGAACCAGCAGGTTGCTTACGTGTATGTCCTTGATTCTCAGCCCACACACTGGTAGGTGCATGGGAGGCACAGTTCTTTCTCTTTTTGGAGTCCACGCTGGTTGCACTACTCACCAGGAGGGCAGGCTAGTTGTCTTCTGGTTGGAACCTCCCTGACCCAACATGGCAGGTTCTTGAGGAGCACAGATCATTCTCTTCTTGGAGTCCACACAGGTTGTGCCACTCACCAGGAAGGCAGGCTAGTTGTTTTCCTATTGTATGTGTTAAGAAAAACATAATTTTTATTTTCTAGACGCAAACTTCCCATCAAGAAAAAAGTACTATTTTTTGTCAAGTCATATTTTGCAATTTTATTGGATATTTTTATTCTTTAGTTATGCTACAAAAGATACAACAACAAACATTGAAATAGCATGACCACCTTTGAAGAACTGCAATTTCATGTTTATTTCAGTAAAAATGACTTCTTTTAATCTCGTTATCATATAAGTATTATAGAGCACCAATTAACATTGCAGCTTTCTGAAGTTCTAATCAAAGTTGCTGAATTGTGTTGAGAATTCCAACTGTCTTATGTTAGATGCCAAAAAGAGAGAAAAAAGTTTGTTTCAAAATCCAACCTTCCTAACAATTTTTTATCATTATATTTAGAACTATTTATATAAAGCTATATATTCAAAAATTAGTTCAACATTGTGTATGCTGCCTTTTTAAACATGTATGTCTTAAATTTTCCTAAATGCATTCATGTGCATTATAATGCTTGATTTCAACTTTGAATTTGGAATTACTAACCTGGAAAAATGAGTCAGAACATATTCCAAAAAGAGAATAGCACTGTGAGCATTTTAAGTACATATTCAAATGTTAATATCCAAAGCTATTACTTCATACAGGCCCATAGAAAATGGAAAATTCCACCTACATTTTAGTCCTCAGAAAATCTACCACTGTACTCATTTGTGAAGGACATGAAAGTATAACTGCAGATTTTTTGACAATGCATTTAATTCTTCTTAAAAAACAGTTCTCATTGCCTATAAGTTTGCAGAAGTAAAATTAATGAAATCTAATTTTATAAAAATACAAATGTACCAAAATGTTGTTAATCCTAGGAACATACACAGATATGAGAAAAGTCTTACAGTGCCTGCGTATGCAAAACCTATTCAGTTGCATAAATTCAGAACACAGCAGACCAGAACTCCTGTGCTTAGTGATTGGGCTGGAACATTTTGCTACACTCCAGATATATCAGAGATTCTCCCCATTGGGTTTATCAACTAGTTTTATTTCTAGACTCCATGTCAGTATAAATGAAAGCATAAGGAGAAATTCTCAAATTTCATTTACATAGTTACACAGTGCTTAAGTATTTATACAGTAAAAATATACATGGGCACCATTTGAGAAAAATTAAATCAGACAGATGTGATTTAAAAACCAGAGAGAGTGGGCTCTATTTAGTCATTCAGTCAACAAGTTTGTGACTAAGATCTCTTAAATTATATCTTTTTATTATAAACAATTGTTAAATATAGCTTTAATCATTTAACTTACAAGGTCAAGGCATATCTGGTTAAGTAAAAAATGAAGGTGTATATCGTTAAAAAATCTGCCTTGATGAATACAAAAAACAGAAAGAGAATGAGAATAAATACAGCAAAGATTAAATTTCAAGACTGTACTAAATGTTTCTTTTGTCAGGATGAATAAATCATTTTGCCTGTTTGCATTTTGTTCACTTTTCTGTTTACCAAATTACTTACTAAATGTATTATATAAACTGTCTTCTGTACCTGGCTCCCTGCTTGTCTTATGCCATAGCCAAATAAAACATAAGAGTTGGTCTAAAGTCGCAGAGTTTACTGAGAAGAAATGCTATGAAATATTTCCTCACCTTTAATCCCAGAACTTGGGAGGCTGAGGTAGTTGGAGTGTTGTGAGTTTGAGGCCGGTTTGGTCTACAACAGCAGCACAAGGCCAGCCTGAGCTACATAGTGCAACCCTGCCTCAAAAAACTAGGGCTGGGAGTTTGGCTCAGTGGCTTAAGTGCCTGTCTGGCAGGTGTGAGGCTGTGAGTTTGATCCCTGGTGCCACAAAAAAAAAAAAGAAAAGAAAAGAAAAGAAAAGAAAAGAAAAGAAAAGAAAAGAAAAGAAAAAAAGAAACACTTTCCTGTAAAAGCACAGTAGTTTGGTTGAGCTTAAAGACAATTTGGAGTTCTTCAGGAGAACCACAGCATGGAGTGACACTCATAGATGATAGCAAGGGATGTGACATAGCATGGCCTGCTCTGTTTTCACACTATTTTCCTCTCTGGGAAGTTCACAATTAATAGGACACATACTCTCGATCTGTATGTTGCAATGGGAACTATGGGGGCAGAAGCTGTCTGGGGCTGGGTCCATGGTGGAATTTCAATAGCTACTTGGAAGTGCTTTTTAAGGCAAAGCAGACAGCAAGAAACTCCTTAATACCAGCTCTCCTATTTGAACCAGTGTCTTCCTTGGTCAAAGATTCTGGGAAACCTGTAGGCATCCCTGGGTTACCTGAAAAAGGAGAGAGAGAAAGGGACATGTCTGAGAGTTAGTAGCTAAAGAGGAGAACTGAAAAGAAGCAGGCCACATAGAAATAAGGTCCTTTCATATTGAAATCTCTATATTTAACAAAAAGCATTGTGAAATTTTAGATAAGGCCATTGCTAAAATACTGTCACTGGCTATAGTACAAATGAGGTAAAATTAAATAGTGAAATTGTTGTTCATGAATGATTTAAGAAATCAACCTTTCTACTCTCATTTTATTTCAAACTAATGGTCCTAAGATTTTAATAGTTAAAAGTAAAATTCTTTTCTATGGAGTAATTACAACCATGCAGCTGATTAAATGAAAGCAAACTGGAAAATAAACACAATTTTAGCATCCTAAGCTTTTGAATTTGCTGTAAAACTGTATCCATTGGGGAAACATTTTTGCTATTAATTATCCTCCAGTGGGCTTTAAATTAAAATAATTTCTAGTCAAGTTCAATTTTTATAAAGTCATTAAACTTCCTCTTGAATAAAATATCTATTTGCTTAAACATTGCTACAAGTGCTCATGAGAAAAAGAAAGAAAAACCTGAGCATCATCTGGTATATTATCTATTTGAAATAGAGGCAAAGCACTGGTCCTCCACTAGCACTAACTGCATGTAAGCTTTATAAGTGAATTACCAGACCCACCTTCACCTCGTAACATTTAGGAATAAACATCCCTGTTCCACAAATCGCACAATTGTAATGGGCTTCAAAGTAATCATATTTTAAACATACGGTATATTAAGGAACCTCATAAAATTTAAAATGGTTAAATCATAAAATGATAACAATTATGCAAAATAAGAAAAGTTGTTTAACCAACTTCCAATTTAGTATACGAACGTTCACGATTCAGTTAAGTAGCTTTGAAGGTGAGTGTTTATATAAATTCAGTAGTGCTGGGGAAAATGGAACCTTTAGTAAAATGATTTCCTAGAATATTGTAATCATTAAAAGTTCCAGGAAAAATCTAATGTCCAGAAGATTACTCATTTTCATTCTATTTATCTGGTAAAGGCTAAAAATATCAACTTTATAATCACATGATAATTTATTCTGTTTATTGAAGCTCTTTTAAAGTCAGCAGGAATAATTTTTTATTTAAAATTTTATAAATATTATCAACCCTGGGATCTAGGGAAACCAAGACAAAGACCTAATTAAATTGAAGAAATTGTTCCAATATTTAGTAATAATTAAATACATACAGTGTTGTAAATACAACAAGAAGAGTTCTATGTGATTTTGACAATATTATTTTATTTTCTTCTAAAATAATAGCAAGAAGACTGCCTTCCGGGGACCTGCACGACCAGCATGGACCCCAGGAAGAGAAAAAAATGGGCTTCTCAGGAGCACGCCCCACTGGGCCTGAGCGCCTCCAACCAGAAGACAGCTAAGACTGCCTTCCGGGGGCCTGCACGACTGGTGTGGACCCCAGAAAGAGAAAGAAATGGGCCTTTTGGGAGCCAGTCCTGCCGGGCCTGAGCGCCTCCAACCAGAAGACAACTAAGACTGCCTTCCAGGGGCCTGCATGGCCTGCATGGACCCCAGGAAGAGAAACATGCACCCCACCCCATCCCCCCCACCGTAAAGCAACCTGCTCGTTTGGAGGTCTGGCTAAATTGATAGCAACTAAGGTACATAAAACAACTAAATGCTAGTATTGTTTTGTTTATTTTGCAGGCCTGGGGCTGGCAGCCTGAGCATCTCTTTGGAAGATGATAGTACACAATGTAGCAAAAATGGGGGACTCCATTCTGTCTTGTCTTCGAGGCCCAGTATTGTTCTCATTGTTTTGCTTTATTCTGATTAATTTTTTTGCCTTATTTTATACTCTGTTTTTATTGGTTTTATTGGTCTTTTTTTTTTGGTTTGATTTTACTATACCTGTTGGAATGTTCAACTATTCTGAAAATAACAAGATATACTATAGTAGCAATTGTTTTCATAGTATCTTTCTTTGAAGTTCTGTACCAGTTCTACTGCTTTGTTTTGATTGACTTTGTTCTGTTATGTTTTGTTGGATTTTCCTATCTTTAAAATAAAAAAATACATATATCAAGATCCTGTCTCAAAATAAAAAATAAAATAAAATAATAGCAAATGGAAAAGATTTTCCAATAGATAGATAAACTAACAGGCCAATAATACTAAGGGTAACAAAAATTAACAGCCTAATAGCACTGTAAAAGTGATAAATAACAGGAGTCAAAGAACCCCAAGAATCCAAATTCCCACTGGAGGTATTCAACCCCAGATGTGCTTGTAATTTTTATGCTGAGACTCTAGAAATAGGTATGTTTTGATTTATTAAGTCACATTACATAAACACAAATATTAGTTGAAGGTACCAGTTTTGTCTTCTATAGTAAAGATATAAGCTTCCATTTCTGAAATGCATAATAGTTGGTATTTCTTTTTTTAATCAGATTTATTGGTAAATTTTAGATATACATAAAGATCACATTCATCATAGAGAATATGTGCTGGTATTTCTAACTAATGTACATTGTATGTTACTTTATAATGTATTTTTCTCAAGTTTTTGGATGACAAAACTGTCTTGTAGGTCTTCTCAAATGTTTTGCCATTTTTCCTAATGACTGTCTTCACACAACATTTGGGAAATGTTTTTTGTGTGTGTGGCCATTGATGTTTTATCTAATAGGTGATTTGAAAATATGTTTCTCATCAGTATGTGTAGTGTGCCCATCTGTCATGTCTACAACAGGAAACAGCTATTGAAAACCAATAATCTGTGAATTCTTATTTGAAGAATTAGTAGAAGTAGTATTTTTAATTACAATTTAATGTCTAGATAGAGAGATGAACAACTTCCAAAACTACTATGCAAGAATTCAAACTATGATGCAAATTATATTAGTTAAATGTAAAGGAATTAACAATAAAATATTTCAGAAATCATGTAGTCTAGTACAAACATTTATTTAAATGCATATAATAAAATATTAATTTTCATTTTAATCTTTTGTGTAAATTTAAGGACATGGGTTGTGAAATAGTTCTCAACCATTTCAGATTTCAACTTTAAGGTATAATGTTTATATTTTATTTTAAAAAGACAATGAAAGGGAGAAGACAAGATGGCAGAACAGTAAGCAGCAGCATAAACAGCCTCCCTGAGAGATACCATCCAGATGCTGGAATATAGTAATATGGGAAAGACAAGAAGGAAGGAAGTGGATCCTCTGGACCCAGGAAGAATCTAAAGTAAGAAGTGAAGCCCACAGAAAGAGTGAAAAAAAAACTTAAATGAAGAAGAAGGCAGTAGCTGGCAGCACCTCTGCCCAGCGCCAGACCCACTGTGTGAGATGATCTGCTGGAACCTAGGGATGCATGATCAAGGTGCCACAGCAGTGGCACCAACCCTGGAGGCCTCTGCTGAGAGAGGCAGCATTAGAGGAGAGTGGCAGTGGACAAGGGGAGCGGACCTGGAGGACTGAACTGGCTGACAGTGAGTGCAGGGAACACCATCCTCCCATGGGAGAGAGCGATTGGCCAGGAACCATTTTGGAGTTGGGCTGCATGGGCCTGGGCCAGAGCTACTCCTGGCTTCTCACAGCAGCTCCTAGCTGGGCACAAACCCATGGAAATTGCTCCAACTGAGCCCTGCCCCTGCGTGCATTCTGGGGGCCACATCGGAGGGTCCCTGCAAGTGATCGGCTTGGTCTGGAGGCAGCGACTCCATGCATGCTCCAGGGGCAGTAGCAGAGGATCCCTCTGGTGGTCAGCCCAGGTTTGCAGGCAGTGGCCAGCCCCACCCCTACATGCACTCCACCAGCCATCAAGGAACCAACACAGGCTGGGGAAAAGCAGCAGACAGCACTGCACCGGCGTACCCAATTGGCCACTATCAGATATCCACAATCAACACTGTTTAGAAGAACCAAACAGTCTCATTTCAGAGAAATTGCAGCTACTACGAGGAATGCCTGGGACCCCAGTACCCATTTGTCCAGAAGAACCCAGGAATATGTCAGGACGAAGAAGCAAAAAGGCAGTCTCTGGCCTCCAATCCAAGTACAGCAAGTCCAGGAGATGCAAATGCAGAAGAGATCAGGAGACCCACAACTGAAGTTTCTGAAGTGATGGCAACCAAAGTAAAGAAACCACTTCATGAGGCTATAAAAGAAATTAGAACAGAAATACTAACTCAGGTAAAAGAAGAAATGAAAAACATAATAAAAGAATCACTAGGCATCTCTAAAGAAGATATAGATGAAAAATGGAGCATAGGAAAATGAGGGAAACCTTGAATGAACAATATGCAAAAGATTTAGAATACATGAAACAGATTCAAAGAGATAACCAGGAAATCAAAAACTCCAATGCAAGTTGGCAAAACCACTTGAAAGAAACTGAAGATAGACTTTCAAATCTTGAAGACAGGTTTGCAGCTTGTGACCATGAAAAGAAAGATCTCTTAAAAATAACAAGGAACCTGGAAGTAACAATTCAATGGCTGCACAACAACCCAAAGAAACAGAAGTTAAGAATAAAAGGTGTGAGTGAAAAAGCAGGGGTCAGCACAAATGACATTAAAAGTCTATTTACAGAAATAATATCAGAAAACTTCCCAAGCATGGGAAAAGGAAGTGACATTCAAATAAGTGAAGCATATAGAACTCCAGCTAACCATAACCAAAATAAATCTACTTCCAGACATATAATAATCAAGATCCCAGAAATTTAACACAAAAGCAGAATATTAAAAGCTATTAGAGAGAAAAAACAGATCATCTACAAAGGAAAACTCATCAGAATCACAACAGACATCTCAACACAAACCATCAGGTCAAGAAGAGCTTGGAGTGAAGTATTTCAAGTGCTGAAAGAAAACAACATCTAACCCAGATTGATGTACCCTGCAAAACTATCTTTCAAAATTATTGGAGAAACAAGATACTTCCATGACAAAGAACAACTGAAGGAATTTATGACCACCAAGACAACCCTATAAAGAATACTGAAGGACATTTTAGAGAGAGGTAAAAAAAAGACCACAGTTCCAGAAACAGTGGCAGAGGGATATCACTGAGTGGGGCAGACAATTGAATAGAGAGGAAAATTGGGCAACCAACTACAGGAAAATAGCATGGCAGAGATGAGGCAGTGCATGTTGGCCTTAACCATTAACGTAGATGGCCTCAATTCAGCAATAAAAAGAAACACAGGCAGAGTAGATCAGGAAACAGAATCCATCAAAATGCTTTATACAAGAAACAACTTAAACTCAAAAGGGGGTTCATAGACTGAAAGTCAAAGAAGAGAGAACAATACTGTATGTGACAAGGAACCAGAAAGAAGTGGGGATAACTTGCCCATTATCTACATAGTGCACAAGAAAGATATGGCATTTTTATCCAATGGAAAGCTACTCAGCTATAAAGAAAAATAATCTCAAGCCTCTTGTAGGTAAATGGATACAACTTAAGATCGTGTTCATGGATGAAATGATTCAGAGTTGCACGGGTGAACATCATGTTATCTCCCTAGTACAAAAAAAGCTTAAGGAGTTAGTAGGATTCAAAATACACAATACATATCATAAAAATGAAAGGGGAAGAAGTGTCTAAAAAGGGTAGGCAGTGGCCATTGTTAATCTATCATTGGGATTTGAGTTCTGTATTATTTTCATTGTTCTGTTTAGTTTGGTCTTATTCTATTACCATTTGCCTAATTTTATAATATTTGATGGCATAGACAGCTGTTTCAAAGATAACAAAATACATTATGGTAGCCATTACTGATATCTGGTCACCTTGCTTTGAAACCTTGTATTGCTTTCATTGTTTTGTTTTGAGTGATTTTATCCTATTTAGGTTTGTTTAATGGTATTATGACTGATGATATATGCAACTGCTTAGAAGACAACATGAGGCATTATAGTAATTAGTGTTGTTTTACTATGTATTGCTTCCATTGTTTGTTTTTTATTGGTTTTATTCTGTACTATTTTGTTTGATTATATTATGCCTGATGGTATGAGCAGGTATTTAATGATAACAAGAGGTATAAGGGGAAACAAGGAAAGAAGGAAGGGAAAAGGAAAAAGACATAAATTTGTATATAGGTATACATAAGATAGTTAAAATGACTATACTACTAAATGAAAAAGAACAGTTAATACTCATATGATTAGATCAATTTTACATATCTATATCTGCTAATCTAAACAACCCCTTTGAAGATAATGATATGCAATGTTACAACCATTGTCAGATTCCAATCATCTTGTTTTGTAAACCTATAATGTTATTATATTGGATTTGTTGTTGTTTATGTCTTTTGCTTTGTGTGTTTCTTTTCTGTGTCTTTTTTCTCTTATATAAAAAAGACAATAAAATAAAAAATAAGTGTTTAGCATCAAGAATTGTGGGTTGCTGGGCATGGTGGCACACGCATCCAATCCCAACACTCAGGAGGCTGAGGCAGGTGAAGCATTGTGAGTTCAAGGCCAACTTGGGCTACAACGTGAGCAAGGCCAGCCTGAATTACATAGTGTGACCCTGCCTCAAAAAAAATAGGGCTAAGAGTTTGACTCAGTGATTTAAGCACCTACCTGGCATGCACAAGGTTGTGAGTTTGATCTCCAGTACCAAAAAAAAAAAAATTGTGGGTTTCAACACTTTCTCAAGTATGATTAAAATTAAAAGGCTGGAAATACAAATTATTGATGAGATTATAAGCAACTGAACTGTGTATGAATTTGTGGTAGAAGGCAAAATAGTACAACCACTTTGAAAAACTATTTCAGTATCTAAAATATATAAACATAATGAATACCCTGAAAATTCTACTTTAAGACCCATGCCCAATAAGAATAAAGATTATATATATATATATATATATATCCATCAAACAATATCTCCAATTTATAGTACAAAATCTAGAATAACCAAAATATCCACAAAATCAAATAAATTGTTGTTTATGATTCATACAAGAAAATCTAAGCAATGAAGACAAAGAATAGGCTACTGCTTTGTGCAATGAAATGGAGATGTTTGAGACACAACGTGATGGTCTAACTTCTGACAGATTTGTGCCTTCCCAGGGTAAGCAGAGGATTTCTACTGTCCCCCAAAGGCCTGCGAGTTGAAAGCTTGTATCCTATAGTAGTACTATTAGGAGGTTATAGAAGTTTTAAAAGGCGGGGCACGGTGCCCAGTCTTCAGGTCACAAGGGGCATGCACACCTTGAAGGGGACATTAGGTCCTTCTTTCCCTCCTGGCCTGGAATAGAACAGTTTTGCTCTGCCTCTTGCTCCCTGCTGTGATGTCTTTGCCTGGCCACAGCCAAAAGCAGCAGAGCCAACTAACCAGGGACTGGAACCTCTAAACCCATGAATCAAAATAAACCTTTTCTCTTTATAAGATGACTATCTCAGATATGAGTTATAGTGATAGAAAACTGACTGACAGCTGGGGAAAGACAAGATGGTGGAACAGTAAACAGCAGGATAAGTAGCCTCCCTAAAAAATACTGTCCAAATGCTGGAATATAACAATAAGGAGAAGACAAAAAAAGAGGGAGGTGGGTCCTCTGGACCCAGAAAGAATCTAAAATGAGAATTGAAGCCCACAGAAAGAGTAAAAAGAAGTAACCAAACAAAGGCAGAGGCTGGCGGCACCTCTGACTGAAGCTGAACCCACTTTGTGGCAGGGAGCTGCTGTGACCTGGGGATGTGCCATTAAAATGCTGGGGATGTGAGATTAAATTGCTGTGGCTGTGGTGGCAATGGTGGAGACAGTAATCAATCATGGAGTGGACTAAGGCTGGTGAGTGAGTGAAACAAACTCCAACACCCACCCACCCCTGCGAGGGAGAGTGAAGGACTGGCAACCATCTTGGGACCAGAACCACACCTAATTGGGCATGGTCCCACAGAAATTGCTCCGACCAAGCCCCAGAGGGTCCCGGCGAGTGACAGGCTAGGTTCAGAGACCATGGATCCACGGGCGCCCCAGGGATGATAGGGGAAGTTTCACAGACAACTGGCCCAGGTTCCCAGGCAGTGGCCCTGCCCCCGTGCACTGTGCCAGACATTGGTGGAGCCAAGATGGGCTGGGGAAAGGCAGCGGACCTGCACGGGCTCACTCCAGAGAAATCACAAGACCCCTGAACAACCCAGGAAAATGCCAAGACAAAGAGGTAGGGGGCAGTCTCTTGCCTCCAATTCAAACAAAACAAATTCAGAAGAAACAAATGCAGAAGAGGTCAGGAGTCCCACAGCTAAAGTCTCTGAGGTGATAACAACTGAAGCAAAGAAACAACTCCATGAAGCTATAAAAGAAATTAGAGCAGAACTATTAACCCAACTAAAAGAAGAAATGAAAAACATAATAAAAGAATCACTAGGCATCTCTAAAGGAGACATAGATGAAAACATGGAGCATAGGAAACCGAGGGAAATCTGGAATGAACAATACAAAAAAACATTTAGAATGCATGAAACAGATTCAAAGAGACTACCAGGAAATCAAAAACTCCAATGAAAGTTGGCCGAACCACCTGAAGGAAACTAAAGATAGACTTTCAAACCTGGAAGACAGGTTTGAAGCCTGGAATTGAGAAAGAAAA